>ML341473.1:0-60322 GCA_005239505.1 Nicotiana paniculata | reverse complement strand
GGGTTACCGGAATGGGGGTCGATTTTAAATTAAGACAATGGGTGCCCCGACACAAGTTTGTGGTTGCATATGAGACTGTATAATGGATATGCGGTCCGCAAAGTGACCGTAGAATGGCCTTTAGAAAGATGTATTTTCTGACTGGGTATGCGACAACTATGCGGTCCTCGTACCTATTATGTGGTCGCATAATGCACCGCAGAACTCCCTTTGCGAAACCTAGGAGAGGTTATGTGGCCAATATGCGGTCCGCATATTGATTATGCGATCGCATAATCGACCGCAAAACTGGCCTCAATTTTGGCCAGATTTTCTGCTTCACTCTGCGGCCATTATGCGTTCCGCAGAGTGATTATGCAACCACATAATGGGCCGCAGAAATGCGTAAGTCTAAGAAACATTTTCTTCTCAGTCCGCTGGGTACTGATCAATCCTAAAAGTCTGAACTGCGGCGAGCTAATTTCTACTATAATAATCGCAGGAATCTAACTTGGCACTACGAAATCCCGACATTTTGGTTAAGAATTTTACGGGTCCTTACACCATATAGAAGTAAAGCAGACAGAAGAATTCGCCGAGCTCCTCTAACAGTACATCAGTGTGTTCGCATGTGACATGTGAAGATTAAGACGCGACATCATTTTGCATCGATTGCTTACCGATCCTGCTAGACCGGCAGTCAAAGAAACACCCAGAAAGTTCAACATATACTTGAGTCGAAGGATAAAAGAAGAATTAATGAATCAAACAGAAACAAACGCGGTGAGGGTCACCAACTATCCCACATGGTTGGAAAATATCATCTCGGTACCCAAGAAGGATGGGAAGACTAGGATATGAGTGGATTATCAAGATCTTAACATGGCCAGCCCGAAGGACGATTACTTTTACCAAAAATTCACATTATCATCGACAACTACACGAAGAGTGAGTTGTAGTCATTTGTGGATTATTACACCGGGTACCACCAGATCCTGATGCATGAGGAAGATGCAGAAAAAACAATGTTCACTACACCTTGGGGAGTTTACTGCTACAAAGTCTTGTCATTCGACCTTAAAAATGTTGGTGCCACCTACGTGAGGGCCATGATAACCCTTTTTCATGACATGATTCACAAAGAGATCAAGGTATATGTGGATGACCTCATCATCAAGTCTCGGAAGAGTTTAGAACATTTGGATGACCTGAAGAAGTCTTTCGAATGCTTGCGGAGGTAGAGTTTGAAATTAAACCCTTAAAAATGTTCATTTAGAGTAGCTAATGGAAAATTTCTAGGTTTCATCGTAAGAGGAAAAGGGATAGAACTGGATCCTTCAAATATCAAATCCATTCCAGAGTGGACATCTCCCAAGATCAAAAGGATGTGATTGATTTCCTTGATAGGCTAAATAACATCAACCATTTTATATCCAGTCTGTAGTAATTTTGTGAACCCGTCTTCAAGTTGCTGAAGAAGGATGGTGCTACAAAATAGACAGAAGAGTTTAAAAAAGCCTTCAATATAATTGAGAAGGTCAAATCCACCTATGTTGGTTCCTCTCGAGCCTGGGAAGCTACTGTAGTTATACATGTCGGTCTTGGATAATGCATTTGGATGCATTCTAGGACAACACGATGAGATTGGAAGAAAGGATCAGGCCATCTACTACTTAAACAATAAGTCACGTTATGCGAGGCCAAATACACTCTGATAGAGTGCACTTGCTGTGCTTTGACTTGGATCGCCCAGAAGTTAAGGCATTACATGCCAGCATACACAACGTATTTAATATCCCGGCTCGATCCGCTCAAGTATATCTTTCAGAAGCTGATGCTTATAGGAAAACTAGCCAAATGGCATATTCTTCTCCGTGAATTTGATATTGTGTAGATAACTCAGAAGGCCATCAACGGACAAGCCTTAGCAGACCACCTTCCAGAGAATTTATGGTAGGCTATAATTACGTATTTTAGTTGCTTATTTCACTCTAATTCACTGCACTTTACTTGTGTTTGAGCTTTAATTGGTAGTGTTTTGCACTTATTTTGTGTTTTATGCCTTGTAGGAAGTAATTCTGAGCTATTAAGATAAGTTGGAGCTAATTTGAATAAGTTGGAGCTTTGAAGTCTGAGTAAAAGACCAAGAAATTAAGTCGGGATCACGTTTGGTGGTCGAGGACCAAGTCTGGATGTCAAAAAATGATAAAACAAAATTACTCTTAGAAAATTGCACTACCTCCCCGCGGCATGCGTAGCGGGGCACGGGGCGCTAGTGAAAAATCATGAAAAATGAAAAAATATGCTCTCAAGATTTCCCCACCAATGCCCTGCATGGCGCGTCGCCCTATGCGATGGACCTGTGTATTTTACAGCGTAAATATCCTATTTCGGCTAGGAAAAGGTGATTTCGTCTAGGCCCAGCCCTACTTGGTATAAATACATGGAAAACATTATTTTCTGGACCTTTTGACACATATTCGATCTAAGGAGGCATAGGAGGAGTTGGAAGGGCAAAAGCAAAAGGATTTCATCATTCCTTCCTCACTCAAGACCCGAGTTTGGATTGAATTCATGCTTTCTGATACTTTAACTTTACTTGTGATGAATTTCTCCATACCTATGAAGTAGTTCCCTTTAGGATTTGATGGATTTGGTGTATTGATGAATGTTTTTGGATTATAACTCTAGTTTTATGCGTTGAAGCATTTTTGGATGATTTAACTGTTGCATCTACTCACTTGTTCATGTAATCTAGAGAGGCATAACTTGTGATATCTTTGCATTATCTTGTTGGTTGAGTTCATTAATTCATCTTAGTAATCGAAAGAGGCTAGTTGAATCATTGACTAAACCTAGTTAGGAGAATAGTCGAGAAAGGTTTTCCTAAAGACCAATCCACTATGCATTCTTTCATATCTTCACGTGCTTAAATTGTTTCATCTTGTGAGGTTACTTAATCGAGAGAGCAGTTTTTGTTGAACGTTTGAACTAATAATTAAGTGAATTTGAGAGACTCACTTAAACATTAGAAGAGAAGTATCTAGAGTTATATCTCAAACAATTATCTTGCACCTATCATATCAACCCCTATTTTCTCCCACTGATAACCTTCTTGTTTTGATTGTCATTAGTCAATAGAATTAGAGTCTTAGTTAATTTTAGTTATAAATCATATAAATCTCAATTGATGATAATCTTGGATAGCGATCAAGCTAGAAACTACGAGAATACTTTTTAAATCCAATCCCTGTGGATACGATATTATACTATACTATATTTTATTAGCGAGCATAATTTAAGTATGTGTTTCGAGCTCGTCAAAAATCCAATGGACAAGGATTATGAGCCGCTCACTACGTACTTCCCAGACAAAGAGGTGTTATTCACCGGAGAAGATATCACCAAGTCATACCCAGGGTGGAGAATCTTCTTTGACAGAGCAATGAATTTCAGAGTAGGAATTGGGGTACTCCTAATTTCGGAATCAGAACAACATTACCCAGCATCAGCAAAGCTAAGGTTCCCTTACACCAATAATATGGCCAAGTATGAAGCATGCATCCGAAGGATCAGGATGGCAGTTGACATGAACATCAAGAAGTTTTTGTTCATAAGGGATTCAGAATTATTGATACATCAAGTTCAAGGATAATGGACTACCAAGAAGGTCGAGATCCTTACATACCTACACTGCATGAAAGTGCTATGCAAGAAGTTTACAAATTGAGTTCAATCACATTCCTAGGATCCAGAACCATCTTGTTGACGCTCTCGCAACCTTATCATCCATGATTCAACATCCGGATAAGAATTACATCAATTCTATCAAGATAGAGATCAGGGATCAACATGCGTATTGTTTTGATATAGACGAAGAACCAAATGGTAAGATATGGTACTACGACATCAAAAGGTTCCTTGAATTAAGAGAATATCCAGAAATGCTACTGATGGTCAGAAGAAAGTGCTCAGAAGGCTGGCAAATCCCTTTTTCCTCAACGGGGAAGTCCTATATAGGAAGACCCCAGACTTGGGTCTGTTAAGATGTCACTGCAACCATATTGCTAAAAGAAATACATGAGGGAACATGCGAACCCCACATGAATGGCATCATCTTGGCCAAAAATATTCTAAAAGCTGGATACTTTTGGATGGCCATGGATTCACCCACACCTTTTCACCAGTAAAGATACTTTTCTATGTCCGTTCAAGGGTGAAAGTTTGTTTTACAGGTGCAGAATGTGTTGACCCGATAGGTTATTTTGAGATTTAGCCTCTATTTCCGTGTTCCAAGACCTCGATTATCTCCGTTTAGCATTTCTCAACTTGCGTGCATAGTCCGTATCTTATTCCGGGAAGATTTTATGTGAAAAGATGAAGAAAATGTGAATTTTTGCCTTAAATGATTTCAGTTGTTTGCGGTCAAAATTTTGTATAAATGGACCCAGATCAGTATTTTGACGGTCCCGATAGGTATGTCATGATTTGGGACTTGGGCGTATGCCCGGAATGGAACTCGGAAATCCCTAACTTGTTTTTACTCTTTTTGCCAAAAACTAGCATTTTTGAATGTTAAAGAATTACAAAGTTTGACCAAAAGTTGACTTCTTAGCTAACGGGTTTGGATTTTGATGTTGAAACTTGGAATAATTCAGTATTTCTATTTGAAACTTTTCTGTAAAATATGGTTCAATTTGGAATTAATTTGACATGATTCGTACTCTTAAATGTGATTCTAGTGTTGAGTTCCACTTTGAAATTTCATTCGTTTTGCGGATTGATTCGTAGATTTAGATGTTATTTGGTGATTTGATTGTGCAAGCAAGTTCGTATGATGTTACTACACTTGTGTGCGTGTTTGGTTTGGAGTCAGAGGGGCTTGGGTGAGTTTCTGATATGTTTCGGATGAGTTTTGCTAAAGAAAAGTCTGTTGGTGCAATAACTGGTGCTCTATTGTAGATCTCACAATTGCGAGGTCTGGCTTGCAATTTCGAGCCTCGCTTTTGCAAAGAATTGTTCGCAATTACGAGCATGGGCTGGGCTGGATGAACCTCGCATTTGCGATAATTTGTTTGCATTTGTGAAATGTGGACCTTCGCTTTTGAGAAGGAAGTGGTCACAATTGCGATCACTGACCACATGAGCCTGCTTCGCAAGTGCGAAGCTTCTGGTTGCATTTGCGATGGTGGTAATTTTGCATTTGCAACTTCTACTCTTCTGTGATAGGGTTTGCATTTGCGACCCTTCTCTCGCTTTTGTGATGTTCGCAATTACGAACTAAACATCGCAATACCGACATCTACAGCTGGATAAAATAGGGGGAAACGGGACTTAACTAATTTCTAACAATTTCTCAACCCTAAACACTTTATATTTGAATCAAAAGTCAAGGTCGTTGTTGATTGCTCGCATGGGTTGCGGAGTGAGGTAAGTTTTGGATCTACCCTTGATTTGAGGGATATAGGAACCCTTGAACTACATGTTAAATGAATTACGTGTGAAACGGCGTATATGCAAGATGATGAGTGTATTTACGCCGTCAAATAATTGTTTCCATGTTTTCTCGTATTTCATAAATTGCCTCATTCATTGCCTTAATTGTTACATGCTTTAATTGCGCACCACAATGGACTATCTACGTTATGCCTGATATTGATAAAGGATGTTACAGTGGGATCGGGTTGCACGCCGCAATGAATTGTGTGTGTTTTACTAGTTGTTGTTGTTATTGTGTTAGCTTAAGCATTTTTATATGAGATTACGAGATTATTCTAGATTTTCTGATAGCGAGGTTTGAGTTCATTGTCATAAATTAACTGCTATACTTTCATTTCATGTCTTCTTTCCATGTTATTATTATTATTAGTGTGTACATGTTATTGTAAGTGGCCTGCTTTAGCCTCGTCACTACTTTGTCGAGGTTAGGCTCGGCACTTACAGAGTACATGGGGTCGATTGTACTCATACTACACTCTGCACTTCTTGTGCAGATATAGGAGTGAGTCCTAGCGGTGTTCAGTAGATTTGCTCAGATCCAGTTGTTGACGGAGACTTGAGGTACAATTGCACAGTGTTTGCAGCCCTGAATTCCCCTTCCCTCCTATCTTTACTGCTTTTCGAAGTTCCAAAATAGTGTATTTCATTTTGACCATTTTTGTAGCACTATAGATATTCATGTACGCGTGACACCAGTTTTTGGGTTATGTTTAGACTCGTTATTCAGTATTATTATACTATTATTTAGACTTTCATTGTTATTATCTTTGTATAGGTCGAAATCAAATACGCCCGATTTCATGGGTTCGAGGGGTCACTTCGAGCCCGAGTTCAGAATGGACCAGGCAAGCGCAGTAGATCGAGCTCGAGCCTGATGACAGAGTACACGACTCAAAGGCTGAAGTGCATGATGAACACCGAGTATGACCTACCCTGAAATAATGCTGTTATGGGCTTGTAACAGAATAAACGAGATTCCCGCAATGGCACAAAGATCAAGGCGTGAATTCCAGAACGGATTTGTACGAATTCGTACTAGGTGGTTACTCAGCTGTACAACTAGATTCCTTACTACAAATGGAAATGTACCTTATTTAGGACTCTCCTATTATATAAAGGGGAGCCCCTTCATTTGTAAAGATCATCAATCATTGGCAAAGAATATACACTCTTAGTTTTTCGCTCATATCTCATCAGAATTGTTCCTTAGCTTTATTGTCCTTTGTTTACTGTTCATATTAGTGTACCTCGAGGCCCTCACAACTCGAGGTCGATACTTGCTCATACACTAGTTTGATCTAGCTTTCTCACTTAACCTATACATTTGTATTCTTGTTTATCAATTAGTATTGGACTAAATCACGTATCTTTAAGACCTCAACACAAATTTAATTGTTACTCAGATTTTAGGGTAAACAGTTTGGCGCCCACTGTGGGGCCTAAAGATTATAGTGATTATTTTAGTGCTGATTTTGATAACACATATTATTTTCACACTTATTCTTGTCAAAGATTCTTTTTTTTTCAGGTTAAAACATGTCAAACTCACAAAACGCACCCGTACACGGCTGTGATGGTCTCGAATTTCACGGGGAAACAATAATATAGTTGCTCCAGGGGCTGGTGTGCCACCGATTAACCTCGGGAGAGTGCCCATTGCAGAATCAGTCGATGTTAGTTTGAATATTTCTTTGAATGCTTCTTGGGCGCAAACCTCGGAGGAAATATACGTGGGGAGATCCGACCTGGTGGTCAAGGAAAACAGGGTCTAGGAGATGGGGGAGTTAGCCTCCAGGTAATCTTCAAAATTCTACAAGCTCAGTAGGTTGTTATCGCTCAACTACAAACTCAACAAAAAACTCTGAGTGTGTTGAGCCAGAAATCACTCGCCGTACTGATCCAGTACCGAAAAGGTCAAACAGTAATGGATCGGGGATTGAACCTACAATCATGAAAATGGTCAAATATCTCACCAAAACAATCGAGTCAGGAGAAAAGAAGATCGAAGATGATGACAAAAAGGTGGAGACATACAACTCCCGAGTCGATCAAATACCAGGGGCACCCCCAATCTTGAAGGGTTTAGATTCCAAAAAGTTTGTGCATAAGCCTTTTCCCCAGAGCACGGCCTCGAAGCCCATTCCAAAGAAGTTCTGCATGCCGGATATACCGAATATAATGGAACCACCGATCCTAATGAACATATCACTACGTACACGTGCGGTATAAAGGGAAATGACTTAGAGGACGATGAGATCGAGTCCATATTATTGAAAAAATTTGGGGAAAATCTATCAAAGGGAGCTATGATTTGGTATCACAACTTGCCACCAAACTCCATCGGTTCATTCGCCATGTTAGCTGATTCTTTTGTGAAGGCGCAAAGCCGGGGCCATAAAAGTTGCAACGAGGAAATCAGATGTTTTCAAGATAAGACAAAGAGATAACGAGATGCTGAGGGAGTTCGTGTCCCGATTCCAAATGGAGAGAATGGAGTTACCACCAGTTACGGATGATTGGGAAAATTAAGCTTTCACACAAGGGTTGAATGAGAGAAGTTCGATAGCATCACGACAGTTGAAGGAAAATCTAATTGAATATCCTATTATTACATGGGCAGACGTACATAATCGTTACCAATCAAAGATCAGGGTCCAGGATGAAAAGTTGGGAGCCCCCTCGGGGTTAGTTAATCCAAACAGAATGGTGGTAAAATCCTCGAGGGATACCGGCAGAGAACCCAGGTCAAACAGAGAACGATACCAGCCATATGTCGCAGATCGAAGAAACGGCAGTTCGGGATGCAATCTTCCCCGGAATGATTAAAGAAATGATCGAGGGAAAAATCCTCGAGGACTCATGAGTAATAATGGATTTGACAAGTACACCGATCCCGCAGAAGCACCTCGATTATCGGAATACAACTTCCGCGTTGATGCCTCGGGTATCATTTCGGCCATTGGAAGAATTAAAGACACCAGGTGGCCCAGACTTATATAAACTGACCCTTTTCAGAGGAATCTTAACTTGATGTGAAAATACCATGGCACATATGGCCAAAGGACCGAAGACTGCAGACAGTTGAGAGAAGAAGTAGCTCGATTATTTAACGAAGGCCACCTCCGAGAATTCCTCAGTGAAAGAGCGAAAAATTACTTCAGGTAAAGACACGCCAATAGAAAGAATGAACAAGAAGAGCCTCAGCATATTATCCACATGATCGTTGGTAGGGTCGACATACCACAAGGACCTGTTTCCAAACGCACCAAAGTGTCAATCACAAGGGAGAAATGGACCCGAGACTACATGCCCGAAGGCACCGTTACATTCAATGATGAGGATACAGAAGGCCTCTCTCAACCACAAAACAACGCCCTAGTAATTTCTATTTTGCTAAATAAAATTCAAGTTAAACGTGTTCTTGTGGATCCAGGTAGCTCGGCACACATAATCAGGTTAAGGGTCGTAGAGGAGCTCGGACTGCTAGATCAAATAATACCTACATCTCGAGTCCTAAACGGCTTCAACATGGCTAGTGAAACAACAAGGGGGGACATTACCAGTAAATGTAGCCCGGACTATCCAGGACACAAAATTTCATGTCATCGAAGGCGACATGAGGTACAATGCACTGCTCAGAAGGCCGTGGATCCATAACATGAGATTAGTACCGTCGACCCTTCACCAAATGATGAAGTTTCCAATAATAGATGGTGTGAAAATGGTTTACGGGGAACAACATGCAGCAAAGGAAATGTTTGCAGTTCATGAGTTGACGTCGATGCTAGCACCTTCGACCTCAGAAAATCCGAACATCAAAGACAAGCAGATGGCTAAATAGAAATCACCTTCCCCGGCCTCGATCGAGTCAGAGTAATAGGTAATCGAGGAAGAAGAAGAGGATTTCCTTACCCCCTCGAGCTTTCGTCATTCCCGAGGAATCAGATGCAACCAAGTTGACGGCCGAGGAGCTGGAACATATGATATTGATCGAGCATCTGCCCGAACGGAAGGTATACCTGGGAACGGAATTAACCCCCGAACTCAGGAAAAACTCATTCAGTTCCTTATAAATAGCATATATTGTTTTTCTTGGTCCCATTTAGACAAGATAGGGATCCCAACGGAGATAACAACACATCGGCTAAGTATCGACCCCAGGTTTAAACTAGTGAAGCAAAATAGAAAGCCCCAGTCCGAGGTAAAGCATGCATTCATAAAGGACGAGGTAAAATTCTCAAAATAGGGTCCATTAGAGAAGTAAAATACCTCGAATGGTTAGCCAATGTGCTCCTAGTCCCTAAAAAGGAAACAAACATAGAATGTGCGTAGATTATAAAGATTTGAATAAGGCATGCCCTAAAGACTCTTTTCCACTGCCTAACATCGATTGTATTATCGACGCCACGGCCGGCCACGAAATCCTTACCTTTCTCGATGCCTATTCCGGTTACAATCAAATTCAGATGAACCAGGATGACCAGGAAAAGACCTTATTTGTCACCAAGTATGGAACATATTGTTACAATGTAATGCCCTTCAGGCTAAAAAATCCAGGAGTTACATACCAACGCCTAGGTAATAAAATGTTCGAGCAGCATAAAGTCATATCAATGGAAGTTTACATTGACGACAAGCAACGTTCGAGATTTTGAGAAAATACAACATGAAACTCAACCCCGAGAAATGTGCTTTCGGAGTCGGTTCGGGAAAATTCCTGGTTTCATGGTGTCAAATAGGGGGATCGAGATCAACCCCGAAAAGATTAAAGCCATCGAAGACATCACCGTCGTGGACAGTGTAAAAGTCATACAACGGCTAACCGGACGGATAGTTGCTTTGGGCCGATTCATCTCGAGGTAGTCATATCGGAGTCACAAGTTCTTCTCCTTACTCAAAAATAAAAATGATTTTGCGTGGACCCAGGAATGCCAACAAGCGTTGGAGGAATTAAAGAAATACTTATCAAGACCTCCTCTGCTCCACACCCTGAATGCGGATGAAAAGCTATACTTATACTTGGTCGTGTTTGAAGTAGCGGTAAGTGGCGTACTAGTTAGGTATGAGCAAGGTACACAATTTCCTATTTATTATGTGAGTCGAACCCTAGGAGATGGTGAAACTAGGTATCCGCACTTGGAGAAGTTAGCACTTGCATTAATAAGCGCATCTAGAAAATTGAAGACATATTTCCAATGTCACCCCATATGTGTGTTAACTACTTATCCACTCTGAAATGTTTTGCACAAGCCCGAGTTGTCGGGCCGATTGGCCAAATCGGCCATCGAACTTGGCGGGTACAATATTGAATATCAACCTCGGACGGCTATCAAAACTTATAGGTTGACTAATAATGAGGCCGAGTATGAGGCCATGATTGTTGGTCTCAAGTTAGCTAAACGCTTGGGGGCAGGGGTAGTTGAAGCCAAGTGCGATTCTTTATTGGTGGTGAATCAAGTAAACAAAAGCTTTGACGTTCGATAGGATAGGATGAAGAGGTATTTGGACAAGGTACAGGTGACCTTTCATCGCTTCAAGGAGTGGACACTAGACCATATACCTCGGGAGCAAAACAGTGAGGACGACACACTCGTGAATTTGGGGTCATCAGTCGAAGAAGATGATATTGTCCCGGGGAATGTTGTCTAGTTGTCGAGATCTATGGTCGAGGAAAGGTCATGCCGAGATAAACTCTACAAGTTTGACTTAGGATTGGAGAAACAAATATATTGAATATTTAAATCACGGAAAGCTCTCTTCGGGCCCTAAAGAGTCGAGAGCCCTACGATCTAAAGCAGCCCGATTCACATTGAATGAATATGAAATGTTGTACAGAAGGACCTTCGATGGACCATTGGTGGTATGCTTAGGACCGAGGGACACTGATTATGTTCTGCGAGAAATCCACGAAGGCACTTGTGTGAACCACTCCGGCGTTGACTTTTTGATTCGCAAAATAATTAGAGTAGGTTACTACTGGGATAGCATGGATAAAGACACTAAGGAGTTTTTTTTGAAAATGTGATAAATGCCAAATGTTTGCACCAATGATCCATCAGCCCGAAGAACAACTCCATTCGGTCCTATCCCCGTGGCCATTCATGAAGTGGGGGATGGACCTCATCGGCCCTCTGCCAACGACACTAGGTAAATCCAAGTTCATTTTGCTTATGCTGAATAATTTTCTAAATGGGTGAAAGCACAAGCCTTAGATAAGGTCTGAGAAAAATAAGTCATAGACTTCATAGGGGATCACATCGTGTGTCGATTCGGAGTACCTCCTGAAATCGTATGTGACAATGGGAAGCAATTCATCGGCAGCAAGGTAAAAAAGTTCCTCGAAGAGCACAAAATAAAGAGGATCCTATAGACACCATATCACCCAAGCGCTAACGGACAGGACGAATCCACGAACAAGACTATTATCCAAAAGGTTGAATGACGCAAAGGGGAAATTGAGGGAAGTTTTGTCCGAGGTCCTTTGGGCATACCAAACGACATCAAAATCTAACATGGGGGAAACTCCGTTCTCCTTGGTGTATGGCACCGAGGCCCTAATCCCAGTCGAGGTCGGAGAACCTAGAACCAGGTTTCGGCATGCAATAGAGGAATCAAATCACGAGGCTATGAACACTAGCCTCGAGCTATTGGATAAAAAACAAGAAGTTGTGCTTGTTCGGATGGCCGCACAGAAACAAAGAATCAAGAGATATTATAATAGAAGGGCAAACCTTCGCCATTTCAGAATCGGGGACTTAGTTCTAAGGAAAATCACCCTCAATACTCAAGACCCGAATGAAGGGAAACTAGGCCCGAATTAGGAAGGACCATATCGAGTCATCGGAATCGACGAAAAAGGATCTTACGAACTTAGCACGACGGAAGGCGAATAATTTCCAAACAATTGGAATATATCACTGCTCAAACGATATTATTGCTAAGGTATGACTTTCTCCCTTTTTCCATTTATATTTGGGACTAACTCACTACAGATGTTCGATCGAGGACATCGAGGGCACACTTCTACCCGAAGACCTTAGATTTTAAAGCACGCTTGCACTCTTTTTTCCTTAGATCGGGTTTTATCCCAAATGGGTTTTTCCAGCAAGTTTTTTAATGAGGCAAAAACTATGTGCTACCTAAGGAAAATTCAACAGTATCCAAGGCTTATTTTCAATCAACCTCGAATACTGGGGGGGCATCACCCTCGGAGGCTATATTTTCGAGGAGAACACTTCACGCCAGAGAGGGCCCCGATAGGAAAACTTTGTAATGGACCAAACGGTCAGAGGAACCGTGTCCATATAGAATAACCAAGCCCCGATGGCAAAACATGTACGCATATATGAATTATTCAAAGAAGCACTCTTCCTATATTAAACACTTTGTGTCTCGAAGAAATTTGCTACTATACGAGCTCCATACTTATGATTCAATGTAGGGAACGACTCAAGAGACAAAACACAAACACACCTCGGCTACTCGGGGACTGTCATCGACAGTCAACACATTTGAAGTAGTCTAAACTCGGATTTGTAATACCTCAAAGAGGCACCCCTCGACGTAAAGGCCAAGGCCATCATACTTGGGGACTAACTTTTCGAACAAGTTTGAAATGCTATCGGGGAACAAGTCCAAGAGACATGCCCGAAGGCTATGGCCATATTAAAGACCACGGTCATATAAAAAGGCTACGGCAAAAATAATGCGGCTCGGAGACGTCCGACTTTCGCTATAAACTAAAGGCCTTCAAATACTGAAAAACCTGGTTAAATAAAGGCTACCCTCGACAAAATAATCAAAGGGTTTCGATAAAATCACCCCTCGAGAAACCTCAAGAGGTATCAAATTACTTACACACAAACTTGTGCTAAGGAGCTAAAAACAAAAGGGTTCCGATCGACACTAAAACCAAGGGTTCGATTATCCCGAGCCCAAACAAACATTTTTTATTATGGCTCGAAGACCTGTCATTATTAGACACAAAGGGTCTATGCCCCGAAGGTCGAACCTTATTCTAACTCGATCATGATAAAGAAAATGCCCGAGATAGAATCTCGAAAACACCATTCAAAGAATGAAATTATTACGAGAATTTTTAAGGCAAGAAACATTGAGAAGACATTCAAGGAAGTACTCTTGTTTGATATACTTAAGAAAGAAATATGTACAAGAATTTGAGATAAACGAAAATACAAAAGAAGAAAGAAAAATCCTATCTACGCCTCGGGGTTGGCCCCTCCTTCGGGAGCAGCTTCCTCATCGAGAGTGGTTTATTCTTCGTTCCCCTCTTCATGATCGGAGGAGACAAGAAATCTTGCATCAGCTTCCATCGCCCTTGCTTGAGCTATCTCTTAAGTGAGGTTGAAACCTCTAGCATGAATCTCTTCAAGGGTATCCCTCCGAGATTGGCACCTGGCCAAGTCATTGCTTCGCTTTTCCCGATCGGCAGCTTCCCTCAGCTCCGTTTGAGCAGCTTCAGTGTCCCTTAAATACACGGAAATAGTTTTATCAATCGTGATTTTTAACCTCGGACCTGGCTTCAGCAACCTCGGCCTCGGTCTTGGCAAGTTTGGCCTCGAGATCGTCGATCCTTTCGGCCTAGGCCATACCACTCTCTTTGATACCCCGGAGCTGGGTATCGACCGATGCCAATTTGGTTAAGGAAGATTCTTTCTCCGCAACAAGGTGGTCCATCGTTTCCCTTCACCGATTGCACTCAGCATTAACCCGATCGACCTTGCCTCGAAGTTTCCCCATCATCTCCATTTTTTGCTGCAACTGAGACATTGAAGTGTTAGTCTCCACAATTGGGATGAGAAGGCCATACTCTTTCAAAATGACAGTTACCTTCTTATCTAGCTCGAACTCTTACTCACGAGCCTTTGCAAACTCTGCCCGAAGGTCTTTAAGCTCCTCCTCCTTTTGACTGCAAAGGAGCCTCAGGGCCTTCTCTTCACCCAAGGACTTATTTAGCTCGGCCTCACACTAGCTCAGGTCGGCCTTAAACTTGGTAAAGGCCTACACAGGAAAAAAATTTATCAATTAAGGAAAGGCGAGGAAAGGGAAATTACAATGTTAAGAATTAATGCTTACTTTAGAGAATAGACGTTGGGCCTCTTCGAAGTTGGAAGATGCATCGATGAGGTCGGCATCATCAACCCTAGTGAAGCGATCCTGGAAAGGATCGTTCTCACCGGGGACTCTTCTCAATCAGGCGCTCTCAAGGCCCCAGCTTCCCTTATGGAATCCTAGGATTAAGTCGTTAACGACGAAAAGTGACCCATTGTCATGGTCCCCGGCAGGTCGCCCGAGGCGCTCTGTACGGTCATGGGAACCTCGGCATCTATCTTCTTTTGTGTGATCGTCGAAGGACGAGGAACAACCATAACCTCGGGTGATTCAGGGGCTTTGCCCTCATCTCTCTTTGAGGTTTCCTCACCTCGAGGCAGGAACTCTGACTCGGAAGGCTCGGTGGCCTCGATTGGTTTTCTGTTTCGAGTCACCACCGCCAAATCCTCTCCCTCATCTTCTTCGTCATCCATGAGTTGGTGGATTGAGTCTATATCTACAGGAATGGTATTCTTCCTACATCTCTGAGCAAGGCCCGCTTTATCTTGGGGGTCTTCGGGCTTCAAAGCCCTTTTTCTCTTATTATCCTTCTTCGATACTCGATACTTTCTCCAGGAGGGGCTGTCCTCATTTCAAAAAAAATCCCCAATGCCTGCATAAATTAAAATAAAGTATGAGAATGTAATTGTCTTCGATAAAGAAGAAAGTATCGGGATTTTACCATGATGTTTGGCTTCCCATTTACCCTTCGACAAGTCACGCAATTTGTGTTTGTCATAAGAGGAGGTCGCAGCTAGTTTCCGGACCCAATCTTCGAGATCGGGGATTGCATGGGGCATCCAAGTGACCACTGCAAACAAAGGTAAATCGTCATGCAAAACATAGTCAAAATGCGGCAAATTACTGGGGAGACAACTCCACTTACGGCCGAAGTTCCACTTTTCTAGGAATGGCATTCTCACCTCGAAAATGATGTTGATGGTCCTCACTCGAATGAACCTGCTCATCCAGCCTCGATCTCTATCTTCGTCGTTATTGGAAAAGAAAGACTTGGTTGGTCGGCGTTGGAGTTTAATCAACCCTCGGAAAAGCTGAGGCCGGTATAGGCGTATTAAATGACTAAGGGTGAACTCGAGCCCCTAGGCCTTGCTGGAGAAGTATTGAAGCATGATCACTATTCGCCAGAATGATGGGTGGATTTGACCGAGGTTGACTTGGTATCTTTGACAAAAAATCAATCACAATTGAATCGAGGGGACTCAACGTGAAGGGATAAGCGTAAACACTTAGAAATCCCTCCACGTAAGTGGTAATGCTCTCCTCGCATGTGGGGATCTGTACCACGACCCCATTCCCCCAACCACAATCCTTTTTCATAGCATTGAGGTGTTTCTCCGTTATCTAACAAATATACCTCGAAGCATGCTCACATTGACCAGGGACATCATGAGTATTTTCAACGGTGAAGTCTTTCTTTAAGGTGCAAGCGCCATGAACGATCTCGTGAACGGTCGGTGCCTTACCACCGGCCAGACGAGAAGAGAAGGAGGAAGTTCCCTCTTTTTGAGGAACAGTTTTCGAAGTTTTCGCCATTAGTTCTGGTTGAAAAAAGCGGAAAGATATGGTGTTTGATAACGTTTTGCACTAAGAAGACGGAAAAGCTAGTGGCGAAGGAGAAGGAGCTGAAGAGAAGACGAGATCAGATGAGTTTCAAAGAGAAAGTAAAGTTCTTAATAAGATGAGGAACCCTGTATTTATAGAAGAGCGGCGACGTTTCGGCGGTGTTAGTGGCAGACCACCACTTGCACACATTTAATGTTTTGGGGAAGCGTGCTAATGGGACATTTCAGTCACCTCGAACGCTTACGTCGGATGATGTCATTATCAGGGACTTCAAAAAGTCGAGGCTCAAATCGTTTCTTATCAATCTATTCTAATAAATGCAGGGACTATCTGTATACAGTCGAAATCAGATACGCCCGTTTTCATGGGTTCGAGGGGTCACTTCGAGCCCGAGTTCAGAATGGACCAGGCAAGCCCAATAGATCGAGCTCGAGCCTGATGACAGAGTACAAGACTCAAAGGTCGAAGTGCATGATGAACACCGAGTATGACCTACCCTGAAATAATGTCGTTATGAGCTTGTAACAGAATAAGCAAGATTCCTGCAATGGCACAAAGATCAAGGCGTGAATTCCGGAACGAATTTGTATGAATTCGTTCTAGGCGGTTAGACAGTTGTATAATTAGATTCCTTACTCAATGGAAATGTACCTTATTTAGGACTCCTCTATTATATAAAGGGGAGCTCCTTCATTTGTAAAGATCATAATCATTGCAAAAAATATACACTCTTACTTTTTTGCTCATCTCTCATCAGAATTGTTCCTTAGCTTTATTGTCCTTTGCTTACTGTTCATATTAGTGTACCTCGAGGCCCTCACAGCTCGAGGTCGATACTTGCTCATACACTGGTTTGATCTAGCTTGCTCACTTAACCTATATATTTGTATTCTTGTTTATCAATTAGTATTGGACTAAATCACGTATCTTTAAGACCTCAACACAAATTTAATTGTTACTCAGATTTTAGGGTAAACAATCTTATCGTAAATTGTTAAGATTAGTAAATTTTCTATTCTCGTCGGCTTGCCTAGCAAGTAGGTGTTAGGCAATCTTGACCCAAGGGTTGAAATTCTGGGTCGTGACACTAGCTCAGAAAAGCAACTTTGTTGAAGGGGTTTTTGGAAACTTAAAAAAATAATGGTGGCAAGGGAAATGAAGGAGGGGATTATGTTAAAGGGGTTAAACTTAGAGCCCGTTTGGACATAAGAAATTTTCACTTTTTTCCAAAAAAAAATTTGAAAACAATGTTTGTTTATCAAATTCAACCTTTTTTTTTCAATTTCACTTGAAAATGCATTTTCAAATTTGAAAAACTGGTTCTTATCAGTTTTTCAATTGAAAATGTATTTTTCACTAGTTTTTTATTTTATAAAATTTACCCTATACTTTTATAATTTATACAATGACCCCCAGCAAATATTTTAACCTACAACTACTGCAGAATAACTTGTGAGTGAGTGGGAAGCCAAGAGGGAAGCCAAGCCAATTAATCCATCTTTTGTTTTTATTTAATCTTTTAAAATAGACAGGTTTTATTGAATTCTTGATGTACCCTAATATTAAAGAAGAATTTGTTCATATTTATGTTGTTTTTGGCTTAAATTCCTTCTCTGTGTATTAGTTGAATTAGAAAATGTAATATTGATTTTGCATCTTCTATGTATAGCAGTAAAGTAGAATATGATAACAGTTGGGGTGATTTTGATATATTTTATAAGTTGTGAGCTATAAATCATGTTTCATGATTTTGAAAAAAAAGGTATCCAAATATATTGCAAGTATTACAAACACAAACTTCATTTTCAATTGAAATTCTAGAACTCGGTCGAATAAGAATCATTGATTCCCTCTGCTGTCAATTTCTTATTCATTCATTGCGTTCGGCCGGTCCAAATTCCAAAAAAAATAAAATTGGAATGCATGACCAAACGCCTACTTAAGTACTATCACTAACCAAAACCCGATTTCAAATTAAGGAATCATATTCTTTGTAAACCAAGAAACTAATTATGAATTATTTTTTCAAAATTCAAATCACTTTTCTGTTACAATGTCTATTTGCAATATGTCATTTTCTCCCAAAAAGAAATAGCCGTTAGTTCTTGTCCCCTATCCCCTCTAACCCTAAAACATCATACCCGTTTCGCAACAAATGACAACTATTCACAAAAGGTTTTGTTACTTTTCAGATTCTTGTTTTGACTTTGAGGAACACTTTTCTTAAAGTCCTATACCTCGGCCACATACTCAAGTTTTTCCTCAGGCGTCATCCCCCAAACAATTTTTTCTATGGAAATTTATTGACCTCCCGTAAGAAAAAGAAAAATAAATGACCGACAGGTGTGAACAGTGGCGAAGTCAGAATTTTCGTTAAGGGATGTCAAAATATATAAAAGTAAACATACCAGGAAATTAAGGAGAATCAATACATAGTATATATATATACATATAATTTATTTTTTTACCTAACTACACAATGTATTTTTCCTCCGAAGAAGTGTCATTTGACACCCCTTCCTATAAGAGGGCTCCGCTATTGGGTGCGAATTATATGGTACTCCTACTACATAAATTGTTTAAGTAATTAATTATAATACGTGAATTATTTTGTTGTGACTTGTGAGTAAACAGGATTTGCTATATTGGGGTTGCTTTGTTCAAGGATAATTTTGTCTCTCAATATTTTTATCATATATATAAAACTAACAAGATCCGATGTTGTAAAATAATATCAAAAGGTTTTAATTATATGGTTTTACATAAAGAAAAATCATTTTCCTTGAATGATCAATATGGGTTGTCATATGAATTTTTTTTTGTCTGAGATCAAAATGATTGGATATCATATAAATTTATGAAAATAAACAATCAAATATTAAATCTAATGAGAAAGAAACATCTTTTAATGGTATTCTTTTCTACTCCGGTCATTATTATAATTTGTAGTTGTACACAATCAACTAAGTTGGTATTACCTTTCTCACTTGTTAAATATTATTTTTCACATATGTCATCATATAATCCAACCAATATAAAATTATGGTCATATGCTCCCACATACTAAAGATTAATATTTTCATATTCAAATTACTTGAAAATAAACATTAGTCTCAAATACTTTATACCATATAACACGTAACTCTATAAGCTCAATTATATTGTTGTAAATGTAAATATAGTTGTTGAGGTTGCAAATAATTAACACATACTTAATATAACTCCATAGTTTATAAATCAAAACATGAATTTCAGTAAATGTAAACCATGTAGAAGCATAAGCTCAAAAACAAATATTAATATACATAACTCACAAGGTAATATTAATACGGCTCGATCATTTGTATATTTCAGCGTAACATAAAAAAACATCTAAGATGATACAGTAACAATTATCATATTCAACTTACAAATCTAATAATCAATTTAGATTGAACGACGAACTCGTCCTCGATTGGACTCTCGGTTCAAGCTCAGTCGGGAATGAAAAACAGAACAAATGAGTAATCCCTTTAATAGTAGCTAGAAGACAAAAGTAAACTTTTATTCCTTTGAATTGTCTGTTACAATGTGTCAGATCAAATAAAAAATTTCTCTTTATATAGTAGGGGAATTTTAGTCCTAATATAAGTCTAAAAAGGTAAGAATCTTCTTTCTTCGGTAGCTGTTGAGGACGAATATTACGGCCCCTTATCCGTCATGCATAACCGTTCACCGCGTCTCCCGAGGTCAAGTTACACTGGTCTGAGGTGCGTCACTTAACCGTGTTCGATATCGAACACACCGTTAAGTTTTCCTGGGTCTCGATATGGGAGGTTTATGACCTCGATTATAATGTCGTCGATCCGTGCTTCCCTTTTGTTCTTTTATCGGAGAATCGGAGAAGACATTGCCCCGATTTTACCCGTATACATCCATCCTAGTGACCTGTGATTCGTCCATATATTTTTCCTTTTTACAATTAAGAACAGCTCCGTGAATATACAAAGACAATTTAGTGGAAATCCAAGAAAAAAAGAAGATAAATCACAATAGCGGCTCATTAAAAATTCATTATTAAGAATAAAGTATTTAAAATAAAAATGTCATTTTAACAAAAAAAGTTAATAATATTCTATGCATTTTACACGTCAAACATTCCCGAAAACATAATTTATCCTCCAAGTTGGTGTTATAGCGATTTTTTCATTTCTTATTTTTTCAAGTGTGACATCACTAACATAAAATTTTGGGTACGTTACCGCTTATGATTACATCCTTTGCATGTTAGTTTTTCTTTCAAGAACTTACACATTTTAAAATTTAAATATATTTTAAAATATTTAAATAATTTTAAAAAAATTATAATTATTAATTGGTTGATACACGTGCAATGTACATAAAAGAAAAGCATCGGAAGTACTACTTCGTCCCAATGTTTTAAAAGGCGGGGGATTGAGGCGAGACATTTTACCTCTAACAAGGCGAAGCGTAAGCCCTGAGACATGGGGCGTAAGTCCCACAAATCTTTACATTTTATTAATTTCAAGAATTTTAAGATAGTATAAAATAAAAATAATTATACAGATTATATTAAAATCACAAAATTATAATAAATAATCTATTTAAAATATTTATAAACTATAATTCACTATGAATAATACGAAAAGCATGACATATATCATAATTTGCAAATTAGTTGTAACTCAAACACATTCGATGAAAAATCATATATGTATCTCTTAAGGAGTAACGAATCTTGAAAAAATTTCGATATTATAATTTGATATTTTTTTAAAATAATCTTTTTATTTAATATGTTTTCTTTTTTGAAAGAGATTTTATATAAAACATAATTCATAATTTAAATATGATTCTCTAACATTATTTATTTTTTAAGTTTCAACAAGTTAATAAAATGACACATAATTCACTATACTATCCATGATAACTAATTATTTGTAAATTGTTACTAGCTAATATCGGGCTATTAAATTAATATGTATTGTATCTCGTTAACATGCAAAAAAAATAAATATTTAGAAAAATAATTATAAAAAATTAAGGACTATTATATACTAAAGACATAACCAAAGTTAATAAATAAATACTTTAAAATGAAAGAGCTAATTAGAATTTGCTCATAGCTGTCTTAATGGATAACATGCAATAATTTTTATTTAATCATGAAATAAAATACTCTTAACTTAATAATTAATGATTAAAAAAAAAAGTAATATTGAATATCCAACAATTTATTAAGAAAATTTGAGGATTTACAAAGTTAATTACATACAATTGCATAGAGTTCTATTAAGTGAGCTCAATACGCTAGACGTTAGACGTGTCCGGAGCGTACCACAAACGACCGAGACATAAGTCTCACGAAACTAAGCCCTACGTATAAAGTTAGGGGGGCGTTTTACAAGTGCTCCTCCCGGGACGAGTTACAATTCTGCCTTTTAAAACAGAGGTTGGTCCATCTTTTTAGTATTCTTTATAAATAGAACTAATAGAATTTATGTGTTTGAAAATATATCCCAATTCCCAACTTCCAACACGGGCACGGAAATCTACCTAATTTCTTTTTCTTTTAATTTTACTCAACCCATAACCTTGAGCAGTTCTTTTCTCTTTGATAAAGAAACCTTCATCAACCATAACCCCTACATAAAACTCAATATTTTCCCTTCTCCCTCCTTTCTAGAACTATACTAGCAAGAGGGATTTTTATCCAACGATCCCCACGTTTTGATTAGGTCAACTCAAAACTCGTTTTTTGACAGTTTCATATCAGAAAGTGGTGGTTTTCAGGCTATTTGAGGAGGTTTTTTGGGTTCCCACCCACGTTCTCTTGATTCGTATACCCTTTTTTTTCTTGATAAAAATCAATTCTTTTCTCCTGGGCTTGTCCCTCTCTAATTCTTTGCTGGAATATTCAAGATTCTGAATACCCATTTTCAAAAGATGTTGAATGTTGGGATATTTGTGGTTTGTTTATTGTATTTGAGTGGGGTGGAAGGGCTAGGAGTGAACTGGGGAACAATGGCAACGCACAAGTTGCCACCAAAAACAGTGGTGCAGCTGCTGAAGGACAATGGTATTGGGAAGGTGAAGCTGTTTGATGCAGATAAATCAACCATGAGTGCTCTTGCTGGTAGTGATATTGAAGTTATGGTTGCCATTCCTAATGATCAGCTTTCTGCTATGAATGATTATGATCGAGCTAAAGATTGGGTCAGACGCAATGTCACCCGCTACAATTTCAAAGGAGGTGTCAATATCAAGTATGATTCATTTACACCTTTCTTTTTTTGTTCTATGGTTTGCTCTTGGTTAATTTGATGTGTTATACTGATGATCTGCACCACATTGAGCATTTGTTGAAGGAGTGACTTCTCTGTTGCTCTTCCTGCTTAGTCTTGCTTGTAAAGCAAATGTGGGATATGATTCCCTTTCCTCTAAATTGCTTCAAATGCTTTGTTGTTAGTTAGGACTTAGGAATATGTATTAAAGGAAATGTCTTTGCAGATACACTTAGGCAGTAATGTGAAAAAAGGATAAAGAATCTATTTCCCATTACAAATTCGGGCGAGCCTTGATGCAACAGTAGAGTTGCTCTTTTCTTGGCTCATAGGTCTGGGGTTTGAGGCATCGGAACAATCTCTTTGTTCTCTCCGTAGGAGGGCAACCCCTGATGCAACAGTAGAGTTGCTACTTCTTTTATTTATAGGTCAGGGGTTCGTGGGCATGGAAACAACCTCTTTGTAGAAATGCAA
Organism: Nicotiana paniculata; assembly: GCA_005239505.1. Lineage (NCBI taxonomy): Eukaryota > Viridiplantae > Streptophyta > Magnoliopsida > Solanales > Solanaceae > Nicotiana > Nicotiana paniculata. The sequence goes on along the minus strand of ML341473.1, from coordinate 37,391 downwards.
GAGGAAGGTGGCATATGATATAAGTCCATCCTTCCCCTATGCCCGCACTAGCCACAAAGCATTTCTTTCACGAGTTAAGTCCTTTTGAGTGCATATTCTCCTTTCCAATATTTCCTTAAAAAGTTACCATTTTTCCCTTTTGGAAAGTAGTTATCCAAATGGGAGAACCATTGCTAGTATATGTTTGCTTCAGTATTCATTTTCATTTCGTTATACCACATGTTGGGAACATACTGGGTTTGCTGTTGTTGTAGTATTCATTTTCAGTTCTTCTTTTTAGCTGCAAATAACCAACCTTTGTGTGGTCTATAGAACATGTTCCAGTGTGAGAACGTACAACCTCTGGTTCATCTTTAAGCAGAGGATCTTTTGTTTTGGGGGAAAAAAAGAAGAAGTTCAGGAGGGTTATTGAAGAGCAGCAGTATGATTATTCTCTTATTTGCTATCATCATTTTGACTCTTCCTGTCTATTCTTTGTGTATTCACTTTATTTCAAACTGAAACGTCGGGTTTTACTTTCAAATTAAGCTAGTGTTTGGTTGAAGTTATGTTAGCTTTTGGTTTTGATCCTGCCATAGACTTTGCAGGCTATTTAAGTGGATACGGTCGAGTTTTGAATTGTGCGCCACTGGTTCTTGGGAATTTCTCAATTATCCGGAAAAAAAGAAAAAAAGTAGTTATGATTAGCTTGATCCTTATCTTTTAGGAAACAAAGTGAAGGAAGATAGTGAGATATATTTCTCACAAAACATCTGCTTTCCTCATATTAAAAAACAATAGTGAGATACATCCATGAAATCCAATCACTTGGAAGTCTTATGGCTTTGATATATAAAGTATCGGATAGTATGATCAAACAGTACTGACTTTACAAGCCAAACTATGCATTCAATTCTGCAGTAGATATAACTTTTCAAACTGTACTTTAACTTCTTTCCTTTGTATGTGAGAATCCTTTGTCATCTGCATTCTGTATTGGATCTTTAGTTCTGTCCTTCGAAGTAATGAAATATAAGACCATATAGCACTAATAAATTGTTTTTCAAAATTGAAGAGATCATTTCGTAGATAGATTTGTGTTTGTATTGTGTAAAAGCATTTTATTGCTACTGTTTTTTTGTAATAGCTCTGCACCCACTTTTATCAAGAAAATATTGCTGACAGTTCACAGCAGAAAAGTATGAAAGTGCATTTTCAAACATTTATATAGTTCCATCTAGCTGATTTCTGTATCTTTATCTCTGCAGGTATGTTGCAGTTGGTAATGAGCCTTTCTTGACGTCGTACAACAACTCCTTTATTAACACGACCTTCCCAGCACTTCAGAACATCCAAAATGCTCTAAATGAAGCAGGACTTGGGAACTCCATAAAAGCAACTGTACCTCTAAATGCCGATGTTTATTTCTCTCCAGAGAGCAATCCCGTGCCCTCTGCTGGGAGATTCCGACAGGACATTAATGATCTAATGACCCAGATGGTGCAGTTCATGAACCAGAACAACGCACCTTTCACAGTAAACATTTACCCCTTTCTGAGTCTTTATGCTAATGAGCATTTCCCTGTTGACTTTGCCTTCTTTGATGGAGCCAGTAACCCCATTCTTGATAAAGGAGTCACATACACCAATGTATTCGATGCCAACTTTGATACCCTAGTTTCAGCTTTGAGGGCAGCGGGTGTTGGCAACATGACCATTCTTGTTGGGGAAGTTGGGTGGCCCACGGGTGGTGACAAAAATGCCAATGTCAATCTTGCTTATCGGTTCTATAAGGGGCTGTTATCCAGGCTTGCAGCCAACACGGGAACGCCTCTTCGGCCTGGATATATTGAAGTTTACTTGTTTGGGCTTATCGACGAAGATGGTAAAAGTATTGCTCCTGGTAACTTTGAGCGCCACTGGGGAATCTTCCGGTACGATGGACAGCCAAAGTTTGCGATGGACCTTACAGGTCAGGGACAAGATAAGTTCCTCGTAGGTGCACAAAATGTGGAATATTTACCTAAGAAATGGTGCATGTTTAATCCGAATGCCAAGGATTTGAGCAAACTTGCAGATAACATCAACTATGCTTGCACATTCTCAGATTGCACAGCATTAGGATATGGTTCGTCGTGCAATGGTTTGGATGCAAATGGTAATGCATCATATGCATTTAATATGTATTACCAAGCTCAGAACCAAGGAGATTTCAGTTGTGGTTTTCAGGGTCTGGCAATGGTAACGGATCAGAATATATCTCAAGCAAACTGTAATTTCACCATCCAGATAGCTTATTCTTTCTCTCCAAAAGTATTTCCAGGCCCAGGGCTCATCGCATTTCTTACTGCCTTCACATTTATTTTACTATAGATAGATTATATTTTATTTATTTGCGACAGTGATTGTATTCGACATTTCTGGGTACTAGCTGATGCTTTAATAAAAGTTCAGATTATCTTTATCTAAAAGTTAAAAATTACATCTGTGTTTGGTACGAAGGAAAATATTTTTCAATTTTTTCATGTTTGGTTGGCTTAAATGTTTTGGAAAACACCTTCCTCGTGAACTCATTTTCCTCCAATTGGAAGAAAATATTTTCCCTTTCAAGAGAAGGGAAATTATTTTCCAAAATTCTTTTTCAACATTTCCAACCCTATTCCCCATATCCACCAACTCACCCCTGTACCCAGTGGCGAAGCCAGGAATTTACTTGAGGGTGTTCAAACTTGAAAGAAGTGAAAAAAATTCTCCGAGAAAGTTTATTCACTATATGTTAGATACCTCTAAAATCTAATATTTTATCTATACGCAGTGTAATTTTCCCACGAAGTTGACCACCCTTCATAACATGTAGCTTCGCCCATGCCCATGCCCAACCCCCACCTACCCACTCCCATCCCCCCCCGCCACACCCCACCCACCCCAACCCCCGCCCCATCCCCACCTTCACCTCCACCCTAAATAGAAATATTTTTAATAGTACTTTCTTTTCATGTTATAGATAGTGTAATTTTTTTCATTTCAACAAATGAGTATTTTCTTTTAATAATATAATCAAAGTAATTTTTTTTTTCATTTTAACAGAAAAAGGTACTTTATTTTCCTGATGTAGAAAAAGTATTTTCTTTTATTTCAACAAAATGATGTAGTAAAAGGTATTTTCTTTCATTTCAACAAAATGATGTAGTAAAAAGTATTTCCTTTCACTTCAACAAAAAGAGTATTTTCTTTTTATTATGTAGAAAAAATATTTTCTTTAATTTCAACAAAATGAGTACTTTATTTTCATGTTGTAGAAAAAGTACTTTCATTTTCAATCAAAATAAGAGTATTTTCTTTTTAGCTATGGAGCACAAATTTCAACGTTATTTTTGCGTAAAAAAGTAAAGGATCATATTAATTCTTTTGGGTTTGTGTGAATTTTAGAAGAATAATTAAATCCTTGAAGAGAATAGAGTCCTGAAAACGTAGAGTATTTAGTGTGTGTGTGCTGGGCGCGCGGAGGGGGGGCTGTGCATAATTTGGTAAATACCAAATTACCGTACCGAAACCGAAAATTTTGGTATTTGGTATTCGATATTTTGGCATTCGGTATGGTATTTGGTTTAAGTTTTAAAAATAATTTGGTATTAGGTATGGTATTTGGTATTTGAAAATAAAATACCGAAATACTGATAACGTACCGGAATATATATTATATTACATAATACACATATTATTAATTATAACACAAATATAAAAAATCTAAAATATTACTTTCCTTTATTTTATAAATTCATCAATTAACTCTAAGCAAGTACAAGACATTCTAATGATCAAATTTATTCCTTTATGTACAATTTTCTCTCAATGGGTTGATATTTGCTGGTTTTCGACAAATTTTTTGTCAACGAATATTTTTATTTTTGTATTTTTGAGCGTTTTAATTAAGAATATTACAGTCTATGACTCTACGCACTAGTTAGTATTCAAACCGAATAAAATGAAGTTATCAAACCGAATAAACCGAAATCGAAAGGAGAAAAATCATACCATACCGAATTTAATTAGGTACGGTAGTGGTATAGCATTTTAAGAAATCGAATACCGAAAATACTGAACTGAAATGTCTAAATACTGTATTGTACCGATCAATGAATACCTCTAGGGGGAGGGGGAGGAGGGGAGAGCACATGAAACTGTGATGACCCAAAAGGTCATCCCGTGTACTTTTAGCTAAATGTGTGTTCCGAAGCTATAAAAGCCTCCTTTTATCTCACATCGATGTGCGTGCGCAGCCGGGCACGTAGCCGGGAAGCCGTTATATGGGAAATTGATAAAATGATGATTTTATAATAAATATTTGAATAAAGTTGACTTTGGTCAACATTTTTGGTAAACGGACCCGGACCCATGATTTGACGGTCCCGGACCCGTGATTTGACTGTCCCGGAGGGTCTGTAGGAAAATATGGGACTTGGGCGTATGTCATGACCCAATTTATCCTCCGAAAGGTATCGTGACGGCACCTAGTCTCTATGACTAGGTAAGCCTAGAAATATGCGGAAAACAACAGAATCAATAAAATAAAGACAAAAAGGATATCAACTAGATATAAGGTAGCTACTCAGCATATACAATTTGAACTTCCCAAAACCCGGAATGTCACCAACATCACAAGCTAAACTCTATGGTTCAATATACAAACTGAAAATGAAAGTGTAGTCTCATATACGAACTATAACTATGCTAAGATAGGAGGGGGGGACTTAGAAGCTCTGAGGACGCTGCAGAAATACCTCAAAGTCTCCCGAAGATCTGCTACTCTACTAACTCCAGAACGGTGCGCTGGAAGCACATGAGAAAACATGCGCAAAAGGGCGTGAGTACTCCACATTCGGTACCTAGTAAATGCCAAGCCTAACCCCAGTCAAGTAGTGACGAGGTCAGGTTGCGGCTCTACTGAGTTTGCAAAAATAAACAGATATAATTAATAGTTAACTAAAAACAGTAATAATTAACAGGAAGTAAAGTGAACTGGAAAGAACGAAGTAATATATCTCAGTTCTGCACAACATATAAATCAGTAGATAGTCGTACAGTGCAATACATGGGAAACTCTCAGGTCTCGGCCCGCAGTCCCAATGTAAATATGCAATGCAATGCAGGGGAAAGTCTCAGGTCTCGGCCCCCAGTCCCAATGTAAATATGCAATGCAATGCAGGGGAAAGTCTCAGGTCTCGGCCCCCAGTCCCAATGTAAATATGCAATGCAATGCAATGCAAGGGAAAGTCTTAAATCTCGGCCCGCAATCCCAATGTAAATATGCAATGCAATGCAAGGGAAAGTCTCAGGTCATAGCCCGCAGTCCCAATATAAATATGCAATGCAATGCAAGGAAAAGTCTCAGGTCATAGCCCGCAGTCCCAATATAAATATGCAGTGCAATGCAAGGGAAAATCTCAGGTCGTAGCCCGCAGTCCCTATGTAAATATGCAATACAATGCACAGTAAAGTCTCAGGTTATAGCCCGCAGTCCCAATGTAAATATGTAATGCGAGATGTATATCAGATATAGCGTAATTCAAAAGTTTGGGAAAAACAGTTGGCAAATATAGAAGAAAGGTACTTAACCCAGTTTCAAATAATAGTAACGAGTGGAAAATCAGGTAAAATTGTTGGACTTGATAGAATCTTAAGCCGCTACTCATTTAAACCAATAACATAAGTAATAGGAATTGAAGATGAAGTATATCATAAAAGGAACAATGGATTTAGTGAGAATATCCCGTGCACGTACTCGTCACCTCACGTACACGTGGTTTTTATGTCAAAAATCAGTTATAAATGCCTAAGGGAATTTTTCATACACAGAGTTAGGCAAGCCACTTACCTCGACTGTGCAAATCAACCGCTAATAACTCTCTTTCCACGAGTATCCAACTATGGGTGGCCCGAATCTATTCGATTCGATGGTATAAAGTAAATATAAATTCAAGAAATCAGGGTAACTAATAAATTCGGAACTAATACGCGAATTTAGAAAATTGACCAAAATGCCCCTCGGGCCCACGTCTCGGATTCGGGTAAAATTTATATTTTCCGAACCCTTATTCACTCACGAGTCTAACCATATAAAAATCTCTCAAATCGGAGGTCAAATACCCAATCAAAACCCCAAAATCTGGTCTAGGAAGTTTCTTCCAATTTTCCCCAATTTCAAATCAAAATCTCGAATTTAAGGGTGAAATTTAAGATTAGGAACATGGAAATTAGCCTAATATGGTTAGAAATCACTAACCTCGAATACCCAATCACAAATTTCCACAGGAATCGCCTCTCCCGAGCTCCCACAATTCTAAAATGGTGAAATAACATAACCCTCGAAATTTTGGAATATCAACAGGGATTTTCGCACCTGCGGTGCCTAACTTCGCACTTGCGATACCGCACCTGCAGAAAGGGAATCGCATGTGAGGACATTACTAAAATCCCCAGGGGGCGCACCTGCGGTCGCTTTGTCGCACATGCGGTCCCGCGCCTGCGGAACCCAAGTCGCGCTTGCGACCACTGACCAGGCTGCACAAGCATCGCACCTACGATGGAGGACTCCGATCCTGTGAGCTCGCACCTACGGAAAAGCCATCGCAGCTGCGGAACACCAGAAGGGAGAACAGGTTCAGCAGTTAATCAAGGTTCCAAAATTCCCATTAAGCATCCGAAGCAACCCCGAGGCCCCTGGGACCTCAACCAAACATACTAAATGGTCCAAATACCTTATTCGGACTTGGTCGAGCCTTAATAACACATCCCATAACATCAAAATACTCAAATATGCATAGATTCAAGCCTAAGAACTTAGGAATTTCCAAGACTTTACATCCGACGCCGAAACACGTCTAAACTCATTCGAATAACCTCAAATTTTACACACAGGTCATAAACGACATTATGGACCTGCTGGCGCTTCCGAAAATCCATTCCAAGTCCGATATCAAAATCTTACCTATTGGCCGAATTCGGCAAAAATCTAACTTTCGCCAATTCAAGCCTAAATCCACAACCGACCTCGAAAAAAAATTCCGAGTATGCTCCTAACCCCGAAATCACCCAACTGAGCTAACGGAGTTGACGGAATCCCATTCCGGATCCGTCTTCACACAGCTCTAGCTACAACCAGATTTCTAAAGCTAAGATCCACATTTATGGACTATGTGTCCAAAAGCACCCCGGATTTCATCACTCAACGAACCATCAGGTTCCAATAACATAAATAGACATGGGAGAAATGGTAAATAGGGGATCGGGGCATTAATTCTTATAACTATCGGCCGGGTCGTTACAGCGTATGCCCGGAATTGAATTCCGAGGTCCCAAGTCCGAGAAATGAATTTTTGAAGAAAATTGTTTTCTGAAAAATATAAAGGTCTTTGAAAATGAGATTTGATATGAAACCTATGATATCGGGCCCGTATTATGGTTCCAGAGCCTGGAACAGGTTCAATATGTCTTATATGTGTTATCTGCGAAATTTGGTGGGAAACAAACTTAGTTTGACGTGATTCAGATCGAAAATGGAAATTTTAGAAGTTTTGGAAGTTTAAAGGAATTTCATTGATTTTTAGGTTTAATTCGATGTTTATGATTTTATTCTGGTGTTTTGATTACTTGAATAAGTCCATAGGATATTTTTGAGGTTGTGTGCATAATTGGTTTGGAGCCCCGAGGGCTCGGGTGAGTTTCGGGTAGGCGTCGGGGTGGTTTAACTTAGAAAAATATGATTTTTCTGTTGTATCTGGTGTCCAGGTCTTTTGACCTTCACGATCGCGGTGCACTGCATGCGATCACGATGAGCAAGTCTGGGAGGGGGTGGAATTACCCTACGCGAACGCAGGGCCTTGGACGCGAATGCGGAGTTTGGGGAAAAAGCTCTACGTGAACGCGAGGGGCCTCACGCAAACGCGTAGTGCAAATCTGGGGCTGAGGGGCTGGGTAGCTAGTACTCTATGGGAACGCGGTTGCTTGGTCGCGATCGCGATGGTCCAGGTCCAGTACTCTACGTGATCGCAATAGGCCTGTCGCGATCGTGTAAGCTATTTTCGCCCAGTCATTTATTTAGTCCCAAAAATAGAACACTTACGGGAATTACACCAATTTTCATTACTTCTTCTTCTCCACATCTCCTTGGGCGATTTTTGAAGAACCTTTTCACCATAGCTTCATAGGTATGTAATCCTAACCTCGTTTTCTTCCATTTTTATCAACACCCACTAGATTCTAGGCCTAAAAGCATGTGATTAAGGGTAGAGAATTGGGGTTTTGGGTAGAATTAGGGCTTTTTGATTATTTTGGAATTTGACATTGGGGTGGATTTCAAAACAAATTATATATTCGGGCTCGTGGGTGAATAGGTGATCGGGTTTTGGTTCGAACCTCATGTTTGGACCAAGCGGGCCCGAGCTCTATTTTTGGAATTTTGGAAAGAAAGTTGGGGATTCTATATTTAAGCATTGGAATTGAATTGTTAAGCATTTATTGATGTTATTGAGCCAATTATGTCTAGATACTATTGATTTGGAGTCGGGTTCAAAAAGAAAAGCGGTGCTTGAGGCTTGATTTGATCTTCGGAGTCGAGGTAAGTGTTTGGCTTACCTTAGCTTGAGGGAATAGGTATTGAGTCCTAATTGCTACGTTTTTATTCCATGTTCAATGTATATGTGAGGTGACGAGTACCTATATGTTGTTGTCAAGCATGACCGTGATTCGGAAATTTGCAATTATATAATATTTATTGGCTTTTACTGTGTTTATGGATTTAATATCAATTTGATAGCTATTCATTTGGTGGAAATTCTTAGTTATGGGTAATGTTGAGTAGTTGATCGGTTGAGGAACTTTATGTTGGATTGTACACATGTGTAGGATTGGTTATAGATGTGTCCCTTGCCGGGACGGTATTATTCTTGTTGATTATTCTGTGCATTTAAGGTTTCTTATTTGTTAATTTTCATGCCAACTGTTATTTTATGTTGTATATGCACGAGGGGACATTCCGTGCCATATTTTATGATGTTATGCACGAGGGGACATTCCGTGCCATGTTTATGTTGTTTATGCATGAGGGGACATTCCGTGCGTGTTTATGATTATTATGCACGAGGGGACATTCCGTGCCATGTTGATGATATATATATGCAGAAGGGGACATTCCGTGCCGTGATTGTGATGTTTTGTGCATGAGGGGACATTCTGTGCCATGTTTATATTGTTTATGCACGAGGGGACATTTCGTGCCATATTTTATATTGTTATGCATGAGGGGACATTCTGTGCCGTGTTATGCTAAAAATATGCACGAGGGGACATGCTGTGCCGTTTCTTTTCACTTGTTTATTTCGTGTTATTAATTCCCGTTATTATTTTCTGATGTTTAGACTTTTGCTTCGTTCCGTCATTTCAGTAATTTCTATCCCTTTTCCCCAGCATGTGCCCCGTTATTGTACTTACTGTTTATTTCTTGTGGTTATTTCATGTTCTATTTTATTTAAACTGTACATGTGATATTATTTGTCGTGCCCTAGCCTCGTCACTACTTCGCCGAGGTTAGGCTCGGTACTTACTCAGTACATGAGGTCGGTTGTACTGATGCTACACCTGCACTTCTTTATGTTGTGCAGATTACGGAGACGGACCCAGTGGGCATTGATCGAGGGAGTATCCTTCAGTCTATAAGCGACACTGAGGTAGTCTCGCAGACGTTCGCGGGCCTTGACGTCACCTCCCTTATCTTTCTTTTTTGTCTTTTCACGTACTTCCAAGACAGTTGTACACATTTATTTCAGACCTTTATTTTTTGTAAATCTAGACTGTCCGTGAGATTGTGATACCAGTTCTGGGGTATATTTAACGAAATTTTGTAAGATTTATTATTTAAGTTGTTGAATTTCTTATCTTCCATATTTTCTAACTATAACTATTCTAGTTTACTACTGTTATTTCAATTTTTATTAATAAAGAAATAGTAAATTTAACCAAAACGTTGGCTTGTCTAGCGGGTTCAACGTTAGACGCCATCACGGCCTGAAGGTGGGATTTTGGGTCGTGACAAGTTGGTATCAGAGCTCTAGGTTGCTTAGGTCTCACAATTCATGGACAAACTTGGTAGAGTCTGAGGGATCTGTACGGAGACGTCTGTGCTTATCCCCTAGAGGCTGCAAAGTTAGGAAATAACTTCACATCTTTTCTTTTCTGTCGTGCGATTTGAGTTCTAAATGCTAACTGAGTTTCTATTCTATTCTCTCACAGATGGCGAGAACGTGTGCTTCCTCATCTACCGATCAGCAGCCTGATCGTCCCGTCGCAGCTCCTACTAGAGTCCGAGGCTGTGCTAGAGGCCGAGGTAGAGCCAGGGCTCAGCCCAGAGAAGCATCCCCAGTAGAGGATCCTCAGGTGGAGGTTGCTGAGGAGATTCCCACCCGGTTAGTTCCAGTCGTACCAGCTCAGGTCCCAGAGGGGTTCATTGCCACCCCGGTTCTTCAGGACTCTCTGGTCCGCTTAGTGGGCCTTATGGAGAACGTGGCTCAGGCCGGTCTTCTTCCTACTGCACCAGCCATCTCTCAGGCTGGGAATGGACCCAGACTCCTGCTACCCGCACACCAGAGCAGTTAGCTTCTCAGTTCCAGACTCCAGCACCTCAGACAACTGGAGCAGCTCAGCCGGGTATTGTGGTACAGGCAGTTGAGGGAGCATCCATGTCTGTTGACTCTTTGTGGAGATTGGATCGGTTCACCAAGCTATTTCCTGCTACTTTAACTGGTGCACCATCAGAGGATCCCCAGGATTACTTGGACAATTTCTATGAGGTTCTTCAGAACATGGGGATTGTGGAGACCAATGGGGTCGATTTTTCTACATTCCATCTTTCTGGTACCGCCAAAACTTGGTGGAGGGATTTTTGCTTGACCAGGCCAGTTGGATCTTCGCCGTTGTCTTGGGCTCAGTTCTGCGAGTTGTTCTTGGAGAAGTTTCTACCAGTTACCCAGAGAGAGGATCTTCGGAGGCAGTTTGAGCGCCTCCAGCAGGGCTCTATGATAGTTACCCAGTATGAGACTCGGTTTATCACTTTGGCCCGACATGCTATCATGATCCTCCCCACAGATCGAGACAGGGTGAGGAGTTTTATTGAGGGGCTAGCTCAGCCTGTTAGATTCCAGATGGCTACAGAGGCAGGTACTGATATTTCATTCCAGGAGGCGACCAATGTGGCCAGGCATATTGAGATAGTCTTATCACAGGGCAGTGGTCAGGGTTCTGACAAGAGATTTCGCCATTTCGGTCGATTCAGTGGTGCCTCATCTGGAGGTAGAGATTCCTTTGACAGAGGTTATCCTCCTAGACCATTCTAGTCGGCACTTCAGGTATCCCGCAGTGCACCGCTGCTTCAGAGCTTCCAAGGTGGTCATTCTGGTCGACAAGGACAGTTTCAGGGTCAGTATTCTCAACAACATAGATCTTGTTACACTTGCGGTGGTATAGGGCACATTTCCAGGTTTTGCCCCCGAGCTTCTAATGGTTCTTAGTATCAGGGTTCCCGTGTTATGATTCCCGCACCAGGTGCACCCTCACCCCCTCAGCCAGCTAGGGATGGAGGTCGAGGTGGAGGCCAGACAGTTAGAGGTGGAGGACAGGCTATGAGGGGTAGAGGTCAGCCCGTAGCAGATCGACCCAGGGATGTTCAGATTGGTGGGGCTCAGCCCTGATGCTATGCTATTCCTGCCAGGCCTGAGGCTGAGGCCTCTGATGCAGTCATTACATGTATGGTTTCAGTTTGCAGTAGAGATGCTTCGGTTTTATTTGATCCAGGTTCTACATTCTTTTATGTGTCTTCATATTTTTCCCCTTATCTGAGCATGCCACGTGATTCCCTGAGTATTCCTATATATGTGTCTAGCCCGGTGGGTGATTCTATTATGGTAGATCGAGTCTACCATTCATGCATAGTGTTTATTGGTAGTCTGGAGAATCAGGTAGATCTCTTGCTTCTTGATATGGTTGACTTCGATGTTATTTTGGGGATGAATTGTCTATCTCCCCACCATGATATTCTGTACTGTCATGCCAAGAAAGTGACCTTGGCCTTGCCGGGAGTACCTCGATTGGAGTGGAGAGGGACTCCTAGTCATTATTGTGGTAGAGTTATTTCATATATGAAGGCTCGACGCATGGTCGACAAGGGTTGTTTGGCCTATTTGGTATATGTTTGTGATTCTAGTGCTGAGGTTCCTTCTATGGAGTCTTTGCCCGTGGTTAGTGAGTTTCCAAAGGTATTCCCTGCTGACCTATCGGGTATGCCACCCGACATGGATATTGACTTTTGTATTGAGGTGGTTCCGAGCACTCAGCCCATTTCTACACCGTCGTATCGTATGGCCCCGCCAGAGTTTCTTCAGGCCTAGTGTTTCTCATTGGGGTGCCCAAGTGTTGTTTGTTAAGAAGAAAGATGGCTCAATGAGGATGTGTATTGACTACTGGTAATTGAACAAGGTTACTATTAAGAATAAGGATCCTTTGTCGAGGATTGATGATTTATTTGACCAGCTTCAGGGTGCTACAGTGTTTTCCTAGATAGACTTGAGATATGGGTACCATCAGCTGATGATTAGGGCGTCTAATGTCCCTAAGACAGCCTTTTGCACTCGGTATGGTCATTATGAGTTCTTGGTGATGTCATTTGGGTTGAAAAATGCCCTCGCTGCTTTATTGAGTTGATGAACCGAGTGTTCAGGCCCTATTTGGGTTCGTTTGTTGTGGTCTTCATTGATGATATTTTGATTTACTCCCGTAACCGAGAGGAGCATGAGCATCACCTTCTAGTCGTCCTCCAAACTCTGAAGGACAGTCAAATTTATGCTAAATTTTTCAAGTGTGAGTTTTGGTTTTGTTCGTTTGTATTTCTAGGCCATGTGGTATCGTCAGAGGGTATTCAGGTAGATCCCAAGAAGATCAACAGTCAAAGATTGGCCTGGAACCAGCTCAGCTACAGAGATCCGGAGCTTCTTGAGCTTAGCAGGATATTATCGCCGGTTTGTGGAGGGCTTTTCATCCATTACAGCCCCGATGACTAAGTTGACTCAGAAGGGTGCCCCGTTCAGGTGGTCTAATGAGTGTGAGGCGAGCTTTCAGAAGCTCAAGACAACCTTGACCACGACACCGATGTTAGTTTTGCCCACAGGTTCAGGACCGTGTATTGTGATGCTTCATGGGTTGGACTTGGTGCAGTGTTGATGCAGGATGACAAGGTTATAGACTATGCTTCTCGTCAGTTAAAGGTTCATGAGAAGAACTATCCAGTTCACGATTTGGAGTTAGCAACTATTGTTCATGCATTGAAGATCTGGAGGCATTATCTGTATGGTGTGTCCTGTGAGGTGTTCATGGATCATAAGAGTTTGCAGTACCTGTTCAAGCAGAAAGAGTTGAATATGAGGCAGAGGAGATGGTTAGATCTGTTGAAGGATTATGACATTACCATCTTATATCATCCGGGGAAGGCCAATGTGGTGGCCGATGCTTTGAGCCGGAAGTCAGCCAACATGGGTAGTCTTTCTTATAAATCGGTCGGGGAGCGACCGCTTGCTTTAGATGTTCAGGCTTTGGCCAATCGGTTCATGAGATTGGAGGTTTATGAGACTAGAAATATTTTGGCCCATACTGTGGCTCGTTCTTCATTGTATGATCGTATTCGGGACAGGCAGTATGATGATCGCCATTTATGTGTTCTTAGAGCTATGGTCCGGCACGGAGGTGACAAGAAGGTCACAGTTGATGATGAGGGAATCTTGAGGATGCAGGGTCGGATTTGTGTACCTGATGTTGATGGCATTTGTGAGTTGATATTGCAGGAGGCCCATAGTTCTCGGTATTCCATTCATCCGGGTGCCGCAAAGATGTATCAGGACTTGCGGCAGCATTATTGGTGGCGGAGGATGAAGAAGGATATTGTAGCATATGCAGCTCGGTGTTTGAACTGTCAGCAGGTTAAGTACGAGCACCAGAGACCCGGTGGTTTGATGCAGCAGATTGAGCTTCCCGAGTAGAAGTTGGAGCGTATCACCATGGATTTCGTAGTTGGGCTCCCACGAACTCAGAGGACGTTTGATGCGGTGTGGGTCATTGTGGATAGGCTGATCAAGTCAGCACACTTCATTCATGTATCAGTTTCGTATTCGACGGAGAAGTTGGCAAAGATCTACATGAAAGAGATAGTTCGATTGCATGGTGTGCCCGTGTCCATTATATCTGACCGAGGTACTCAGTTTACCTCCCATTTCTGGAGAGTATTTCAGCGTGAGTTGGGCACACAGGTTGATTTGAGCACAGCGTTTCATCCTTAGACGGACGGACAGTCCCAACATACTATTCAGATTTTGGAGGATATGTTGCGAGCATGTGTCATTGACTTTGGAGGTTCATGGGACTAGTTTGGGCCTTTAGCTGAGTTTGCCTACAGCAACAGCTATCGGTCGAGCATTCAGATGTCTCCGTCTGAGGCGTTGTATGGTAGGCAGTGTCGGTCGCCAATTGGGTGGTTCGAGCCGGGAGAGGCTAGATTGTTGGGTTCAGAGTTAGTCCAGGATGCCTTGGACAAGGTGAAAATCATTCAGGATAGACTTCGTACAGCCCAGTCTAGGCAGAAGAGTTATACGGATCGCAGGTTCGTGTTTTGGCATTTATGATTGGAAACCAGGTATTTCTTCGTGTGTCGCCTATGAAAGGCGTGATGAGGTTCGGGAAGAAGGGCAAGTTGAGCCCTAGGTACATTGGTCCATTTGAGATTCTGGATAAGGTAGGAGAGGTGGCCTACAGACTTTCTTTGCCACCTAGTTTATCAGCCGTGCATCCGGTGTTTCACGTATCTATGCTTCGGAGGTACATTGCCAATCCATCTCATGTTCTTGACTTCAGCGGTGTCCAGTTAGACATGGATTTGACTTATGAGGAGGAGCCGGTAGCCATATTAGCTCGGCAGGTTCGTCAGTTAAGATCGAAGAGTTATCCTTCGGTTCGTGTTCAGTGGAGAGATCAGCCTGTCGAGGAAGCTACCTGGGAGTCCGAGTCCGACATGCGGAGCTGATATCCCCATCTTTTCCCCGATTCAAGTACCTTTCTATGTTCGTTCGAGGGTGAACTTTTATTTTAGAGGTGGAGATTTTGATGACCCAAAAGGTCATCCCGTGTACTTTTAGCTAAATCTGTGTTCCGAGTCCATGAAAGCCTCATTTGATCTCACCTCGATGTACATGCGCAGCCGGGCGCGTAGCCGTTATGTGAGAAATTGATAAAATGATAATTTTATAATAAATATTTGAATAAAGTTGACTTTGGTCAACATTTTTGGTAAACGGATCCGGACCCATGATTTGACGGTTCCGGAGGTTTCGTAGGAAAATATGGGACTTGAGCGTATGCCCGGAATCGAATTCCGAAGTCCTAAGTCCGAGAAATGAATTTTTGAAGAAAATTATTTTCTGAAAAATATAAAGGTCTTTGAAAATGAGATTTGATGTGAAACCTGTGATATCGGGCTCGTATTATGGTTCCAGAGCCTGGAACAAGTTCAATATGTCTTATATGTATTATCTGTAAAATTTGGTGGGAAACAGACTTAGTTTGACGTGATTCAGATCGAAAATGAAAAATTTAGAAGTTTTGGAAGTTTAAAGGAATTTCATTGATTTTGAGGTTAAATTCGATGTTTATGATGTTATTCTGGTGTTTTGATTACTTGAATAATCCTGTAGGATGTTCCTGATATTGTGTGCATAATTGGTTTTGAGCCGCGAGGGCTCGGGTGAGTTTCGGGTAGGCGTCAGGGTGGTTTAACATAGAAACATCTGGTTTTTCTGTTGTATCTGGTGTCCAGGTCTTTTGACCTTCGCGATCGCGGTGCACTGCATGCGATCGTGATGAGCAAATCTGGGAGAGGGTGGAATTACCCTACGCGAACGCAGGGCCTTGGACGCGAACGCGGAGCTTGGAGAAAAAGCTCTACGCGAACGCGATGGGCCTCACGCGAATGCGTAGTGCAAATATGGGGCAGAGGGGCTGGGTAGCTAGTACTCTACGCGAACACGGTCGCTTGGTCGTGATCATGATGGTCCAGGTACAGTACTCTACGCGATCGCAGTAGGCCCGTCGCGATCGTGTAAGCTATTTTCGCCCAGTCATTTATTTAGTCCTAAAAACATAACACTTAGGGGAATTACACCATTTTTCATAACTTCTTCTTCTCCACACCTCCTTGGGCGATTTTGAAGAACCTTTTCACCATAGCTTCATAGGTATGTAATCCTAACCTCGTTTTCTTCCATTTTTATCAACACCCACTAGATTCTAGGCCTAAAAACATGTGATTAAAGGTAGAAAACTGGGGTTTTTGGTAGAGTCAGGGCTTTTTGATTATTTGGAAATTTGACTTTGTTTTGGGGTCGAATTTCAAAACAAATTATATATTCGGGCTCGTGGGTGAATGGGTGATTAGGTTTTTGTTCGAACCTCGTGTTTGGACCAAGCGGACCCGGTGTCGATTTTTGGAATTTTGGAAAGAAAGCTGGGAATTCTATATTTAAGCATTGGAATTGAATTGTTAAGCATTTATTGATGTTATTGAGTCAATTATGTCTAGATACTATTGATTTGGAGTCGGGTTCGAAAGGAAAAGCGGTGCTTGAGGCTTGATTTTGATCTTCAGAGTCGAGGTAAGTGTTTGGCTTAAACTTAGCTTGAGGGAATAGGTATTGAGTCCTAATTTCTACGTGTGTATTCCATGTTCAATGTATAGGTGAGGTGACGAGTACCTATATGTTGTTGTCAAGCATGACCGTGAGTCAGAAATTTGCAATTATATAATATTTATTGGCTTTCACTGTGTTTATGGGTTTAATCTCAATTCGATAGATATTCATTTGGTGGAAATTCTTAACTATGGGTAATGTTGAGTAGTTGATCGGTTGAGGAACTTTATGTTGTATTGTACCCATGTGTAGGATTGGTTATAGTTGTGTCCCTTGCCGGGACGGTGTTATTCTTGTTGATTATTCCGTGCATTTAAGGTTTCTTATTTGTTGATTTTCATGCCAACTGTTGTTTTATGTTGTTTATGCACGAGGGAACATTCCGTGCCATATTTTATGATGTTATGCACGAGGGGACATTTTGTGCCATGTTTATGTTGTTTATGCATGAGGGGACATTCCGTGTCGTGTTTATGATTATTATGCACGAGGGGACATTATGTGCCATGTTGATGATATATATATGCACGAGGGGACATTCCGTGTCGTGATTGTGATGTTTTGTGCATGAGGGGACATTTCGTGCCATATTTATGTTGTTTATGAACGAGGGGACATTCCGTGCCATATTTTATATTTTTATGCGCGAGGGGACATTCTGTGTCGTGTTATGCTAAAATATGCACGAGGGGACATGTCGTGCCGTTTCTTTTCACTTGTTTATTTCGTGTTGTTAATTCCCGTTATTATATTCGGATGTTTAGACTGTTGCTTCGTTCCGTCATTTCAGTAATTGCTATCCCTTTCCCCAGCATGTTCCCCGTTTTTGTACTTACTGTTTTTTTCTTGTGGTTATTTCCTGTTATATTTTATTTAAACTGCACATGTGATATTATTTGTCGTGTCCTAGCCTCTTCGCTACTTCGCCGAGGTTAGGCTCGGCACTTACTCAGTACATGAGATCGGTTATACTGATGCTACACCTATACTTCTTTATGTTGTGCAGATTATGGAGACGGACCCAGTGGGCATTGATCGAGGGAGTATCCTTCAGTCCACAGGCGACACTGAGGTAGTCCCGCAGATGTTCGCGGGCCTTGGCGTCACCTCCCTTATCTCTCTTTTCTGTCTTTTCACGTACTTCCAAGACAGTTGTACACATTTATTTCAGACCTTTATTTTTAGTAAATCTAGACTGTCCGTGAGATTGTGATACCAGTTCTGGGGGTGTATTTAAGAAAATTTCGTAAGATTTATTATTTAAGTTGTTGAATTTCTTATCTTCCGCATTTTCTAATTATAACTGTTCTAGTTTACTACTGTTATTTCAATTGTTATTAATAAAGAAATAGTAAATTTAACCAAAACGTTGGCTTGTCTAGCGGGTTCAACGTTAGACGCCATCACGGCCTGAAGGTGAGATTTCGGATCGTGACAGAAACATGGGGACTTGGGGAAAGAGGGTGAGGAGAGTAATATAAAAAATTATTTTTCTAAAATTATTTTTGTTATATCTAACCAAACACTAAAAAATATTTTTCCAATTTTTTTTCATTCTCCAACCAAGCAAGGAAAATTAAGTGATAAAATCACTCATTTTCAAAATTCCTTTTCCTTTCATTAACCATTCGGTTATTTGAAATTTACAGTCTAATCTTTGATTTGGCGCCGCTTAGGTCCCTCCGTTTTTCAAAATGTTAAATATTACATGTTATTTCACCCAAAAAAATAGGTAAGGTATCTCTCTGGAAATTGCAAAACTAGAAAAGGACATGAATCAAATTCACTTTCCCCTGTACTCGACTATAAAATATATTCTACATGTGGTTAGCAGATAGTCCATTAATAGGCTCAAGGGTAAAGATGATTTTGCTAGACTCTTGTTGAAGAAAGAGAGACTATCCAGTTTTATACCATGCATTTCTGATTTCACTTTTGAGGATGAAACTATTTACTTCCTAGTCTAATTTAGTGTAAACTAATTCAGATGTTGATAATGACACCGGAAAAGTTTGATTTCAGTTTTGATAATGATCGTGTTTAGAGGTAGCAAAATGGTTAAAAGAAAATAATTATCCACCTATATTATCCATCAAAAAATGGGTTGGATAATGAACCATTTAAAAACGGGTCGAATATGGATAAGAGCTATATTATCCACTTCGAAAATAGTTAATCAAATGGATAACTTATGTGTTTAACTTTTACATTTGTAAAGCCTCAAATTCGGGTTACTCAAGTTTGGAAGACTAGGAATTCTCCCATAAGTGATGATATTCAAGAAGTCATGGATAATATGAATATCCATATATCCTCCGGATAACCCATTTTTTATCCGTGTCAAGTACGTGTCGGGTCGGATAATTTATCCATTTTTTAATTATCCATGTTGACCCGCTCATATCCGACCCGACCGTTTGCGACCCCTAATCGTGTTGCAGCATTTTAGAATTCGTGAAGTATTGTTGGGTCACATTGTAACCATCTAACCGATTTTTTGAGTTTAGAATCACATCCCCTATTTGAGATATCCCGTAAGTTCATTTGGTATTTTATGATTTGCGGATAGAGATAGTTTAGTTCTCGAGAGGGTCAGGAGTGATTTACAACACTTAGTTCCTAACTTGAGGCTTTAAGTTAAGAGAGTCGACCAATGTTAGTATTTTGGGAAACGAGCTCGGATTGGTGATTTGAAGGTTTCGATAGGTCCCTATGATAATTTTGGACTTGTACATATATTCAGTTGAGCAGCCAAGGGTTTGGGTGCAATTCAGATGTATTTTCTTAAACTTAAAACTTGAAGAACTTTAGAGAGTTCATAGTTTGGTTTGAACCCCTGATTCTAGTTATAATATTTTCATATGTGTTTGGCGCACTTGAACAAGTTCGTATAAGGTCTATGGACTAGTCTAGATGGAGATAGAGGTCCCCGATTGCTCGGGTGAGTTTCAGAGTACTCGGAGGAACTTTAAAAGTGAAAAATCAGCAACCAGCTGCATCAAATGTGTAGTCCGTCGAGGATCGCGTCGCGAGAGGTGGAAGACGGACACTTGGAGAGGATGTGATGGGGCTCGCATCACGAGGACCCTCGACATCCTGCTTCAGTTGCTTAAATTTTAATGTTTGCATATTTAACTCCCAATTTGTATATAGATTTTATTTTTTCATTTTGGGAGCTACTAAATATGGATTTGAGAGATTTTTGAAGGAGATTTCATCTACATCAAAGGGGTAAGAAATTCTAACCTAGATATATAATTATAACTTGGATTTATCATCATGTTACCGCTAAATCACGGAATCTAAAAGAAGAAAAGGTTTTTTGACTTGAAAATTAAGACGTATTTTAGGGGTTTTGAATACCGATTTGAACTCAATTTTAGAAACTAATTATATATTTGGACTCGTAAAGTTATGATTCAATAGGATCTGAGTTTTGTTATGGGTTTTAACCACATGTTGATTTTTAATATTTTAAAAAATCTTGGAATTTTTTCATCTAGAGTTGATTCCTATTGATGAAAAAAAAAATTGACTCATGTAGCTTTATTTGATCTCATTGAGTGTTCTTGGCCAGATTTTGAATGTTTGAAGACCGGGAGTAGATAAAAAGGCATTTTAAAAGGTTGAAGTCTACTTCACATAAAGCAATTATCTTGGCTAACCTCGATTTGAGGGAATTTTCTTAAAATGGACTTATGTGCTACATGGTACGTGTTTGGGGTGGCATATATACGAGGTGACAAACATATATGTGGGTGCAATGGTTTATTCATGCCCTGGGAAGCTCCTTAGGACTTTTTATACCTTGATCGAATATATGCCTTTACTTGTCGCATGTTTCATCTGTTGTATACCTACTTAAGCATTTTACTCATGCTGGAGTAATGTTATAGGCATCCCTCACATGATAGTTTAACATTTTAAATTTCATATACTTGTATTACATGGTAAAATTGCATAATCATATATTGTTCCTTATATGCACCATACTAGCATATAGATCTAAATCTCATTATTCATCTGGGACTGTTTGGGCATGTGGAATCATTATTCCTATTTTGAGGCATTTATTTAGGCGTATGGATTCACGTTCCTATTTTCAAGCATTTGTTTGGACGTGTGGATTCACGTTCCTATATTGAGATATATATTAGAAAATACGGATTTAAGTTTCTATTGTATGTGAATGTGGATCCATC
This sequence comes from Nicotiana paniculata, assembly GCA_005239505.1. Taxonomy (NCBI): domain Eukaryota; kingdom Viridiplantae; phylum Streptophyta; class Magnoliopsida; order Solanales; family Solanaceae; genus Nicotiana; species Nicotiana paniculata. The sequence continues at coordinate 16,435 of ML341473.1, read as the reverse complement.
CCTCTAGAGTTACTAAATACCAGAATCTCACGACAGTGTGGTGGAAGGCTTGTGAACACATAGATTTATGTCATTTTTTGTATAAAGTTAGAGTCTTTATCATGCATATACATTGTAGGCTATAGTTGATGCATATTCCTTTATATGTTGTTATGATGCTCCAAGATCATGACACCCGAAGGAACAAGTATAATCTCTCATGCTTTGACCGTGCTTAGTAGATATGTTGTTCGTTGTTGTTTCTTCTATGATTACCTATATGAACTGCATAGGTTTACAAAAAGTGAGTATTCTTGTAAAAACCTCTTCACCACATTATTGGGGTCAGACTTGATACTTACTGAGTACATGTTATCTTTTGTACTTATACTACACTTCTGTATATGTTTGTGTAAATACTGATACAGATACCAGCAGGACCCAAGGTAGAGCTCAATAGAAAATTACCTTTGGAGATTCAAGGTAGAGTTGTATTATCTGTCCGCGGCACCTCAGAGTCATTTTCGTTTATTAATTATTGTTGTCTTATTCAGACGGTGATCAGCTGGAAACACATATGGGAAATCCTTCACTACTAGAACTGACTGAACTGTAGGGGTATCAATACTGACATCTCTCACATAAGCTAGATACGCGTCACACCCCTTCTCAACCATTCGTTGAGCCTTAAGAAATGAAATAACTTTGCGGGGAGTATACTCTAAGGTACCCCGCCACTCTAATCGCGGTAAACCCGGCATATCCGGTGTCACGGTCTTAGCTTGACAATCAAGAATAGCATAATGGAGCAACAACTAGTCCATGCCCAAGATAACATCAAAATCTACCATGCTGAGTAATAATAAATCGGCTATGGTCTCAAAACCACTAAGAGCAACCAAACACGACCGATATATACGGTCCACAACAAGAGAATCTCCTACAAGAGTAGACACAAAAATAAAGGAACTCAAAGAATCCCGAGATATGCCCAAATGTGGGGCAAAATAAGAGGACACATATGAATACGTAGAGCTTGGGACAAATAATACTGACGCATCTCTATGACAGACTGGGACAATACCAGTGAGGACAGAGTTGGAAGCAATTGCCTCTGAGCGAGCCGAAAGAGCATAATAACTGGCCTGGCCTCCCCCTCTAGGGTGACCTCCACCTCGCCGACCTCCACCTCGATCTGGATGAGCAGGTGGGGCGGTAGCTGGTGATGTAAGCATGGCCGGAGGACCCGGTGGAGCATGCAGTGGCTGAGAAACCTGTGGAGGTGCACCCCTCCTAAGTCTGGGGAAATCCCCCACCATATGGAGAGTGTCTCCACACTCAAAACAACCCCTTGGAGGGCGCGGCTGCTGTGACTGCCTCGCTCCCAGAGCAGGAGGCACACTATATACTAGTGGTGCATAATAAGGCTCCTGAGGACTTGAAGGGGATGGAACACCGCTGGCGGCTGGAAGAGCTGAATGAACGGGGCGACCTACATAACCCCTACCATGGCGAGTTGCTGGGGCAAGAGCTCCAGAATAATAACCAGCCTCTCGAGACCTCTTGGCCTCTCTCTCCTCTCTGTCATGGGCAAGCATGCCCTCGAATCTTCTGGCAATACTCACAACCTGCTGATAAGAGATGTCCATCTCCAACTCCCTGACCATACTATCAGATGCTGGGGTGGAGTCCCCCTGTAAAGCGACGGACCCTCTCCCAAACTGTGGCAACCAAGGCCTGTGCATGGCGGGCCAACTCACTGAAATGGACTGCATACTCTGACATAGTCATAGAACCCTGGCACAGCTGCTCAAACTCCGCACGCCAAGCATCCCTAAGGCTTTGAGGGACATACTCTCGCAAAAACATATATGAGAACTGAGTCCATGTGAGTGAGGATGCCTCGTACGGACTACTCAGCTCATAAGCACGCGACCACTGATAGGCTGCTCCTCTAAGCTGGAAAGTGGTAAAAGAAACCCCACTCGTCTCCGCTACGCCCATAGTGCGGAGAATACACTGACACTCCTCTAGAAAACCCTGAGCATCTTCTGAAGCTAATCCACAAAAGGCAGGTGGGTGGTACTTCTTATACCTCTCAAGTCTAAGTTGCTCCGCCTCAAAAGTGGCTGTCCTGGTCTCGTGCTGAACCGGAGCTACCGGCAGCATAGGAATAAACTCTGGGGCCTGATCAACCTGGACCCTCTGCTCAGAAGTACAGGATGCGGTAGTCTGTGCCCCTCCCTTGTCCTGAGATGTAACGGGAGCTAGTGGGATCAATCCAGCATGAGCTAAGGTGCTAAACATGCTCATGAACTGGACTAGAGTCTCCTGGAGGGCTGGTGCAGCAATAGGAACCTCCGGTGCCTGCCATCCAGCTCGAGCTGTTGGGGCTCCTCTGTCCCAGCTCGCCCAGGTGCTCTGGTTGCACCGCAAGGTCGTCCTCTACCCTGGACCTAGCCTCTGGTGGCTCTGGCAGGGGGCGTGGGTGCCTGATCGTCTGAACTCCCAATACGGGTCCTCACCATCTATGAGAAAGAATAAACTAGAGAATTTTAGAATTTTGATGCCAATAACTCACACGGCAAAGGAAATAAAAGAAGTATGATTGTTCCTAACAGTTCCATAGCCTCAGAAGATAAGTACAGACGTCTCTGTACCGATCCACGAGACTCTAAATAACCAGCTTGTGACTTATGATAGCTATGAATCTAGAGCTCTGATACCAACTTGTCATGACCCAAATTCTCCCTCTGTGGATTGTCATGATAGCACCTAGTCTCTACGACTAGGTAAGTCTAAGACTTTGCGGAAACAAAAATGAAAGTGTGAAAATTAATGACTAACAGTAACAATAATCTAAATAAGCAATAGAATATCGCTCGGCATATATAGTTATCAACTCGCAACATATACATAACACTCCCCAAGACTCGGAACACTGAAAGTCACAAACTTCTACGAGTCCTAACTGCGCTATACATCACTGTCTATAGAAAAGAGGGAAAAATGAATATAAGGAGATAGAGGGGGACTCCGAGGATATGCGGGCGCGGGCAGATGTACCTTGTAGTCTCCGGCAACAGCGACTGCAACTCTGAACGAGGCTAGTAAAAAGAACCTAGATCTGCACGCGAAAGACATGTGCAGGAAAGGGCGTGAGTACACCACAATGGTACCCAGTAAGTGCCAAGCCTAACCTCAGTAGAGTAGTGACGAGGTCAGGTCAAGGCTCTACTGGTATATATATAATAAAGCAAGGCAAAATGAAATATCACAATAGAATAAGACTGTAATTTAACAAGAAAGAAATCATAGAAGGCAACAACTTAGTACGCAGAAATACAATAGGGGATCTCCCGAGATACGGTCTCGTAGTCCCAAACGTAAATGTGCAGGGGGATCTCCCGGAATACCGTTCTGTAGTCCCAAAGTAAATATTCAAGATATGGGGATCTCCCAGAATACCGTTCCGTAGTCCCAAAGTAAATATGCAGAATAGGGGGATCTCTCGAAATACCGTTCCATAGTCCCAAAGTAAATATGCAGCCAAATAATAGAATTCAATAGTTATGACACAAAATCCTACAATTCAACCTAAGTACAAGTTAAGGAAAGACAGGTAAATTCACTAAACATGTTGTACGTAGTTCAGATAAACAATTAAGGCAAGTAGGCATGCTATTTTAGTCTAACAAGATACTACACATGCTGATAAGATTCAAATAAGAAGGAAAAACAGGTTACTACTTAGTAGAAATCAGGTTTTTACAACAATTAGCCTGTGTACGTACTCTTCACCTCACGTACACGACGCTCATATATAAGAAATAGTACCAATCCTAAGGGGAGTTCCCCCACCCAAGGTTAGGCAAGCCACTTACCTCAAACCAAGCTCAAATCAATCCGAAACAATGCTCTTTCCACGAAAATCCGACTCCAAATGACCCAAATCTAGTGAAAATCAATTACATAACATAGATACAGCTACAAGAAACTAATCTAGCTACTGAAATCAAAGCTAAAGCAAGAAATTTGAAATTCTCCCCAAAAAGCCTCCCTGGGCCCACATCTCGAAATCGGGTAAAAGTCACCAAATATGAACACACATTCACTCACGAGCTCACTCGTAGCAAAAGTATCCAAATCCGATGTCTAAATCCCAATCAAAACCTAGAAATTCAGTTGAAGAACTTTTTCTCCATTTTCCCTACTTTCTCACCCAGTTTCCCTAATTAAATGAAGAAAACAACTATAGATTAATGAAATATAACAAAAAAAAAGTTAGGATTCATTACCCCAAAGATCCCTCTGAAAATCCCTCGAAGAATCGCCAATTTCCGAGCTCTCAAGTCCAAAAATAAAGAATGATCTCAAACCTTCGCACTTGGGTCTTTTCAGCCAGTTAAACTGCACCTGCGGTCAAAATTCCGCTTCTGCGGTCTCGCACCTGCGGAAAAACCATCGCAGGTGTGAATACAACTTAAATGAGCTGGGACTGCATCTTCGAGCACTGGTCCGCACCTACGAGCTCACTCCTGCAGTCCCCACCTGCTTCTGCGCATCCGCTTCTGTGGAGCACTCGCCGCACCTGCGGCCCAAAGTGCGCAGGTGCGCTTACACCAGATGCAGCAACTTCAGCTAATTTCCTAAGTCCCAACTCAATCCGTTAAGCACCCGAAACTTACCTGAGGCTCCCGTGACCTCAACCTAACATATAAACCAATCCTAAAATACCATACGAACTTAGTCGAGCCCTCAAACCACATCAAACAACACTAAAATCATGAATCATCCTCCAATTCAAACTTAAAGAACTTAAAACTTCCAAATTCGACAACCGATGCCGAAACATATCAAGCCACATCTCATTGACCCTAAATTTTGCACACAGGTCATATTCAAACCTACGTACCTACTCCAACTTCCGGAATTGGAATCCGACCCCGATATCAAAAAATTTCACTGCCGGCCAAAATCTCCAAAACTTTGACTTTTGTCATTTCAAGCCTAAATGAGCTACATGCCTCCAAAACACAATCCGGACATGACCCTAAGTCCAAAATCACCTAACGGAGCTAACAGAACTAACGAAATTCCATTTTGGAGTCGTTTTCCCACAGTTTCGACTACAATCCAAATCCTAAGGCTTAAGCTCTCGTTTAGGAACTAAGTGTCCCAAAATACTCCAAAAACCAAAACAAATCTTCCCGATAAGTCACAATAGCAGAAATAGATACGGGGAGACCAATTAATAGGGGACATGGGCTACAACTCTCAAGACGACCGGTCGGGTCGTCACAAAAGCACCACACATTTTTCACAACCCGCTCACTCACTCTAACACAGAGGTCAATAACATTTCCTTTGCTTCGTGAATCAAGTGCCCTCACACCACAATAGAGAGTACTTCCACACACACTAAAATTTAAGAATAATCAAGAACTCAAGATAGAAAGAATTCACTCACTCTCAGAACAACATTCACATGCCACAAAAGATGCACCATAGGCTTGCACGTAGTGTACTACTCTACTAATTGAGCTCATTTAATCAAGGATCAAGTAGAACTTTAATTGGTTGTAATGTAAGATGTGGGACAGGTAGGATACATTTAGATATAAGAGTGACTACACCTCCCTAAGCACTTTAATACATACAATTTAATATTCAAAACCACACACTTATGTCAAACCATGATTCCACCTTCACATCAATATACATTAACTACCTACTTCTTTAAGAACGATTGCATCAAGATTTTCCCCTATTAAGGAATATTTGCACGACAATACAACTATATTTTTCTTCTTTTCTTATTCAGTTCAAGTGGCTCTTATTTTTTTTCAAAACAATGCACCTTTCTCCTTATTCCAATTGTTCCACTCAAAAGCCACACCATCAACACCCCCACACTTCAAATTTTACAAAATGCATAGCAAACTCAAGTGCTCATGAGAGGTACAATGTTCAAATAGATGGTCAATTCAAACAAATTGGTAAGGTTCGTAATGTGGTCAACGAAACAGGATTATAGGCTCAAAGGGGTTAACTAAAATACATAACAATTGGGTGGGTAAAAACATATAACTGGCTCAACAAAGAAACGCATATATCACTTTCAAGACTAAATAAAACTACTATTTCGCTTTGCAAACACACGGAGTAAGTTCTAGACATCAAATGCAATGCACAGAATAAAACAAAACTCACACACATGGCACATAACTCACTCCAGATTGGATTTATCAAGATACTCGACTCAAAGCAGCTAAGAAAAGTTAAGACCATACAATTTAAGATACTTATACAAGAGTCAAAATTGAGCCTAATCGTCACAACTAAAGCACTCACTATTCTCAAGTAATAATAAAGTCAAGAGATATTGCCTTAAATTCTAATCATAGCACAAGGTTTCCTACTACTAACAAAAATTAAACTAACTACACTCGATTCAAACAAACCCCTTGGAAAAGAACTACGACATAAATATTAACCAAGGGAATCTTTTTGTCTTTTTTTCTTTCGACTTTAATCCCTCAAGAAACCTGTCGACGATATCCATCGTCGGGAAAAGTAGAAAATTTTAAAACTTTTATGTTTTTTCAATTTTTTCTCTATCTCCAACTACCAAAACTAACAAGAGTAAAACTAAAACTAACATACATACAACATACAAATATTCCCCACCCTACACTTTAAGTTGTGGCATGTCCCCATGACACACAATTAAAAAGCATAAGGTAGAGGAACTTCCCTGAATATCTGGTCAGGGTCTGAATTGAAGTCGGGCTCCATTCCTCGTACCCGAACTAGTGCACACATCTATGCAGACAGCTTCTTCTCAGCCTTCTTGGGGTACACTCCACACTTATTGTTTTCACTCACTGCAGCCCTCTCTTTCACACCCTTCACTTTCCACTCAACACTAGCAACTCGTTTTTCCTTTTGTGCCCCCTTTTCTACATCCATATTGAAAGTTACATTCTCTTCACCCACTCTAAGCATGAGTTTTCTTTCTTGTATATCTAAAATAGCACTGCCCATTGCTAAGAATGGTCTTCCTAGTATGAGGGGGCCTCCTTGTTCTCCTCCATATTCACCACTATAACATCTACAGAAAATACGAACTTGTCCACCCGAACTAAGTCATCTTCTACTATCCCCTCGGGTATTAGAGTTGTTTGGTGTCCCAACTGCAAAGATATTGGTGTAAACCTTATCTCTCTGATCTCTTTCTCCTGTTTCCTGTAAATAGACAGAGGCATTAGATTAATTGAGGTACCATAATCACATAAAGATTTATCAAAATTAATAGATCCTAAAGAGCAAGGTATAGTAAAACTCCTTGGATCTCCACCCTTTTGTGGGAGTTTATTTTGATGCACTACAATGCTATGTGATCTTGACCATTGAGGTCTATTCTATCTTCTTCTTATTTTTCAAGATGTCCTTCAAGAATTTGCCATACGCCGGCATTTGTGAGAGCGCTTCTGTGAATGGTAAGTTTACATGAACCTGTTTCAGCATATCTAGAAATCTCCCAAACTGCTTGTCCAACTTTTCTCTATATATCTTTTGAGGAAAAGGTAGAGCAGGAATATGCTCGCTCACATCATGTTCCTCCCTTCTTGAAGTTCCTCGCTTCTTCTTTTTCTCGATTTTTGTTTGCCCCTTCTTCTTCTTATCGACATTATTCTTCAGTTGCTCCCCATTTTATTTTTCAGGTATCACATCTTTTTTGCTCGGGGTGGGATCTTTCAACACTTGCCCACTTCTCAAAATTACAGCATTCATTGTTTCCTTGTGACTTCTCTCAGTATCAACATGGAGCATTCCTAGAACCCTCTCAGATAATATTGTTGCAATTTGTCCAACATGTCTCTCAAAGTTTCGAAAATATGTACCTATTTAATTGATAGTTGCACCATGGGCGTCGAGCCTCTCATTTGTCTTGACAATGAAGGCCTTCATGAGATCTTCTAGACCAGCTGATTGGGCTGTTGAGGCTGAAACTGCTGCCTTGGCTGATTCATAAAGCCCGGAGCTCCTTGTCCCTGTAATCTAGGATTATTTTGTTGCCATTCATTTGCGTACCTCCAGGTGAACTCCATGAAAAACCGGGGTGCTTCTAACCCATTACATTAAAGTTGTAATTTTCCACAACATTCACTTCCTCCATTGAGACTTGACACTCATGAGTAGGGTGTCCTCTTCCACATATATCACACGCCGCATGAGGCTCACTTAGTATTGTAGCTACAGTTAGCTTTCTTATTTCCTTATCCATAGCATCAAGCTATACTTGCATAGATGTATTAGCATCAACTTGATGAACACTAGTCGAACTTATTCTGTCAGCACTCTCAGAGGGCCACTAATTTGCATCTTCAAACAACTCATCAAGAATAGTAACTATCTTCTCTGGAGTTATCTTCATCAAGGGTCCTCCAGCTGCATTGCTCAATGTTCTACATGAGGCCAGTGTCAATTCATCCCAAAAGTCCTGGAGTTGCATCCAGAGTGCAATTCCGCTATATTGACACTTCCTGACACCTCCTTAAACCTCTCCCAAGCTTCAAATACAGTTTCAGTCTCTTTCTGGCAAAAGTTATGGATTTATCTTCTAAACTTGCCCGTCCTAGCTGATGAGAAATATTTATCAAGAAATTTTCTGGTCAGCTCATCCCATGTTCTAATTGATCACGTGGGCAAGCTTCAAAGCCACTGCTTTGCAACCTCTTTGAGTGTGAAAAGGAATGCCCTTAAGTACACTGCATCTTGTGACACCCAATTGTATTGAAAGGTATTCATAATCTCCTCGAATTCCATTAAATGTGTATTTAGATCTTCATTCATCTTCCTTCTAAAGACATAACAGTTCTGAAGGGTTGAAGCAACCCTTGCTTCAACCCAAAAGTTGCTTCAACCCAAAATTGTTAGCTGCAATTGAAGGTGGTCTCACACTTGATAATCCTTGGTTTTAGACCGATCTAGCATAATCTCCAAGTGATCTCCCATGCCCGGGAGCTATATTTCCAAACCTATATTTCCAAACTGGTCTGGAGCCAAGGGTTTATTTTGAGCAATTCACCGAGCTCTCTCCTCTTCATAGATTATATGTGCATCTCTAATATATGCTTCATCAGCATCTCGTGTAGCTTTTTCTCATTGTTGGGCTGCCTCTCTTCCAGCCAAATCTTCATTATCATCACCGTCCCCAGCCATAGTTTCTTTGGTTAAGGATTTCCCAACCTTCTCTGACATCTAGGCGAGATTTTTTTCCTTCCTCAGTTGTCGTAGTTGTTTCTCTATATCTGGTTCGTATGGTAGCACTTCTTTCCTAGAAGCTCGAGTCATGCACCAATCTAACATGTAACCTACGCACAGTTAAAGAACATTAAACGCAAAAAGAGAAAAATAAAATAAAAAGAAAAATTCCTTAATAAGCACTACAAACTATTTCAAACACTATTGATCGCCAATCCCCAACAATGGCGCCAACACTATTGGAGGGGGAAGTCTGAGTACCCTAAAGCTCTGTTCTTGGCACTCTGTTAAATTGGTTTATGATGGCAGAATTGTTACATATGACTTCTTGGATCTAATTACTAAAATTTGGACATGCAATCCGACATTGTTGTTGAATGTATGCTTGGTCTACCCCGTCACGTAAGAGCACATGCTTATTTTCATCCATTTTGTACGAAATTACTATGGCCCGATCATCTAACACACCAACGAAAAGTCGAGTGGAAAAAGACAAGAAAAAATTGACTCGAGAATAAGAAGCTGAAGTAGAACAACCTATCATCAAGCGACCAATGTCAGAGCAAAACAATGGGGCACTCTATTAGAGAAAAATATTGGAGGCACCTATCCAATAGTGTTAGAGCAAAACAATGAGGCAACATCAGACCTAGGTTCAAACTCTAGGTCGCCGGACTCTAATGGTCATAATAGAAATACCATAGAAAGAAACAAAATAATATAAAAGAAGAAGAAGAAGAAGAAGAAGAAGAAGAAGAAGAAGAAGAAGAAGAAGAAGAAGAAAGAAATAAGAGAGGGAGAGAGAGAGAAATCATACATGTTCGCCGGCAGAGGGAGAGGGTGGGCGGAGATGAGACGTGAAGAGGATGTGGGAAGGGTTGCATGTGATCAGAGAGAGAGAGTGTGTAGGTTTTTGTGAATTAGGATTAAAATATTAGAGAGGCGCGGAGATTAAAAATCCAAAAAAAAAACTTACCTGATTAATTCCAAATACCTCACGCTGAGTGCACAACAGTGCACACATGCACTAATTTTTGCACCTTTTAAGAGGCAATCGAGCACTCCCTTGGGCATCATTTTTTGGCATTGCCACTGCCTCGACCCACTTTGACACGTAGTCAACTTTAACAAAGATGTATTTATTACCGAATAAGTTGATGAACGATCTCATGAAGTCGATACCCCATGCATCGAATACCTCAACCTCCAGATTTGGTTGCATAGGCATCTCATGTATTCGGGAAATATACCTATGTACTGGCACTTGTCACACTTTTTCACCCAGTTATGTGCATCTTTGAAGATTGTTGGCCAATAGAAACCTGGCTCAAGAACTTTCGTTATTGTTCGTATTACTCCGAATTTTCCTCCAGATGGAGAAGCACGACAAGCTTGCAAAATAGATTTTATTTCTTTCTCGAGGACACATCTTCGGATCATATTGTCAATACAAAATATGTATGGGTTATCCCAAAGACATTTGCAGTCACGAAATAACTTTTTCTTTTGATCAGGAGAAAACTTAGAAGGTACCATACCAATTGCTAGATAGTTTGCTATGTCTGCATACCACGGCACCATGTCAAGTGAAGCGGCCAATAACTGCTCATATAAAAATATTTCTTGAATTTCCTTTATTTCCACTGCATTCTCAGCTCTCTCTAGCCTATAAAGATGATCTGTCACTTGGTTTTCAGTCTCTTTTCTGTCTGGAATCTCTAAATAAAACTCTTATATGAGTAACACCCAATGAATCAATTGTGGTTTGGATTCCTTCTTAGATATCAGGTACCTGAGTGCTACATGATCAGTGTAAACAATTACCTTTGAGCCTATCAAGTACGCTCTGAACATATCAAATGCAAACATCACTGCCAATATCTCCTTTTATGTTGTGGTGTAGTTAAGTTGTGCCCCACTCAACGTTTTGCTTGCATAATAAATAGGATGCATGATTTTGTCCTTCCGATGTCCCAAAACTACTCCTATAACGTGATTTCTTGCGTCACATATAAGCTCGAATGGTTGCTCCTAGTCAGGTGCAACAATGATTGGTGCAGTTACTAACCTCTTCTTCAATTCTTTAAATGCTAGCCTGCAATTATTCGAAAACACAAAACGGTGATCTTTTTCAAGCAATTTAAACAATGGATTAGAAATTTTAAGAGAAATCTTGGATAAACCATCTATTGAAGTCGGCATGACCGAGAAAACTCCATATTGCTTTAACAGAAGTGGGTGGTGGCAGCTTCTCTATCATATCAACCTTGCCACAGTCGATCTTTATGCCTTTGCTGGAAACCCAGTACCCTAAGACTATGCCTTCTTGTACCATGAAATGGCATTTTTCCCAGTTTAATACTAAATTTTTTTATGTACACCTCTTCAAGAACCTTTTCAAATTTCTCAAGCAATCTTTAAAGAATTTTCCACCACCGAAAAATCATCCATGAATATTTCCATCGTGTCCTCCACCATATCAGTGAAAATGGCCATCATACATCTCTGAAATGTGGTTGATGCATTGCATAGTCCAAATGGCATCTTGCGAAATGCATAAGTGCCATAAGTACAAGTAAATGTGGTCTTTTCTATCCTCAGGGGCAATGTGAATTTGGTTTTACCCCGAATAACCATGTAAGAAACAAAACTAATCTTTCCCAGCTAGTCTGTCCAACATCTGATTGTTAAATGAAAGTGGGAAATGATCTTTTTCTGCTGGCATTGTTAAGTTTTTTGTAGTCCATTCAGATGCGCCGTCCAGTAACAATCCTGGTAGGGATCAACTCATTATTTTCATTCTTTATCACAGTCATCCCACCTATCTTTGGGGCATATTGAATGGGGCTCACCCATGTGCTATCAGAAATAGGGAAAATGATGCCCGCATCTAACCACTTTATCACTTACTTTTTTACCACATACTTCATGTTTGGGTTTGGCCTTCTTTGATTTTCTTTGAAAGATTTTGTGTCCCTCATTTCTTATGCATATATAAAGCAGGGCTAATACCCTTTATATCACCGATCGTCCAACCTATGGCATTCTTATATTCTTGCAATGCATGTATAAGCAGCGCTACCTATACATATCGCAAACCTGATGAGATTATAACAGGTAAAGTAGAGTTAGGCCCCAAGAATCCATACCTGAGGTAACTTGGCAATGGCTTCAATTCTAACTGAGGTGGTTCCTGAATTGATGGTTTAGCATGTGGTGTCTTTCTCTCAGATAAATTTAATGGTTCAAACTTTGGCTCTCTTTGCCAATATCCTTGGACTTCAAGAGCCCCACTATGCCAAATTTTCACCATTGAATTTATCCATATTTAATAAACAAGCTTCCAAAGGATCTGCAAGATGAACAATTTCCTCCTCTTCTTGCATTATCACATCCACCACTTGAAAAATTGAACATTCTCCAATGTCACTTGGTTGTTTCATTGATTTATGTGCATGGAAAATAACTTTTTCATCGTTCAAGTGCATCTTCAGTTCCCCTTCTTCCACAGTCAACAAGTGTTCTTCCCGTAGCTAAGAAGGGTCGTCCCAATATGAGTGGGACTTTAATGTCTACATTGCAATCCAAGATAAAATCTGTAGGAAAGTTGAATTTGTCAACTTGTACTAACATATCATCAACAATACTTTCTTGGCATGACAGGGTACGATCAGCTAGCTGCAGTTGTATAGCTGTCAGCCTTAGCCTTGGTTAGCCAAGTTTCTTGTAAATGGCTAGATGCACTAAATTGATGTTGGCTCCCAAATCACATAATTCCTTGGCAAAAGATTAACCCCCTATCGTGCACGGGATGGTGAAACTTCCAGGATCTTCTAATTTATGAGCAATGGGCCTGGTAACTACAACACTACATTCCATTGACAGTTGTACTCTCGCCATGTCCTGAAAGTCTATCTTCTTTGATAAGAAGTCTTTAATCATTTTAGCATACATAAACATATCAATTAGTTCCTCCAGCAAGGGTATATTGAGACTCGGCTATTTTATGATTTCAAAGAACTTCCTCTACTGATCGTCCTTCTTTTGCTTTGAAAATCTTTGAGGGAATGGGGCATGAGGCTTTTTCTGTACAACTAGTCAATACCTCCGGTACTTTCTCAGGCTCAATTACATTCTCATACATAACTTGTTGAATCACTACATCAATAAGGTTATTTTGGCCTAACACAAAATGTTCAGCCAGGGGTTGAAGTGCATCCTTGGCTACCTGTCCTTATTGTTCTCTATCTTGATCTCTTCCATTCCTCAGACTTACTGCTAGCACAGGATGAATCCCAGTGTCCTTGGGATTAGCAGTTGTGTCTCCAGGTAGAGCGCCATATGGTCTGTTGTTCACGACTGAGGAGAGTTATCCCAATGTGTTTCAATGTTCTTGATGGCAGCATAACGAGACATAATAGCCTCTTCCATTTTACCTTTGTCTCCTACCAACTACTTCAACATGGTTATGATATCATACATGCCATTATCCTCTTGTTTCACCATAGGTTTTGGTTGTTTTTTATATCTCTGTTGCTGCTGTAGATATGCTACTTGTTGTTGCTGTAGGTTGTAACTAGGTGGTCTCTGATATGGTATCACTTGACCTTGAGGTCTAACATTGCCTGAATTATTCCATTGCATCTGTTGTTGGTGTCACGACCTAAACAGATGGGCCGCGACGGGCACCCGGTACCTTACTCAACCGAGTACCAACGTAATGTATCTTTCTTATTACATCATCATATACACGTGACATACGGGCCTAATGGGCCAACAAATTCTAAACATAGGCCGACAAATCCATGCAAGTAGTCGTATACATGACATTTGTCTACAAGCCTCTAAGAGTACATAAGTATCATAAAGGTCGGGACTGAGACCGCCATACCAATCAATACATGTCCTAATTATACTGACCAAATAAGCAACTCCGGAGCAAATGGAGTGCACCAACATCTTCCGCTGAGCTGATAGCCTACATGGAGGACTATCGACCTATCTATCGGGACTTGCAGGCATGAAACGCAGCGTCCCCAGGCAAAAGGAACGTCAGTACAAACAATGTACCGAGTATGTAAGGAATGAAATCAGTATATAATAGACATGAGAGAAACATGGAGTAAAAGACTTGACATGTAAGTCTGAATAACTCTATAAATCATGAAATACTCATAGTGTCGTGCATATGCGTATTAATGTCATGTTGTGAATAGGTACATGTGTTCATAACATCATCAAGCCTCTAAGGGCATCCCATCAAATCATCTTGCCCATTGTGGGCAAAATCATCAATGTATACCAGCTGATCATGTGGTGGTGCGTATATAACGCCATAACCTTTCCTGTATCCCATATACATATATATACGCGTATATAACGCCATCTGGTCATGGGTAAATGTGCATGTATACATGCATGAAATGCATATGAAATACGTTAATAAAATCTCTCGGTACATAAGACCATTATGCCTCTGATTAATATCATGAAATAAATTTTACCAACTTACGTATTTTTAAGACCCATGAACAGATGATAGAATAATAAGACATATGTAAATTCAAGAATATAGACCTCTCTAATACCTCTATAAATAGACTCATTTATGGAATTTGCGCATGTGCTCGTTTCATTCGTGTTGTATAGATCATGCCAAAAAGAAAGATGGGATAGCCTTAACATACTTGAGTCGATTTCCTTGACAATCCCTCTAACACTCGTTAATTATGACAAAACACGTGACGAAAAAACCGGAGTAGGGAAAAATCCATATGAAATGCCCGAAGCAATAACTTTGGTATGCAAAGATAATCTTGGCTAAAACTCCTTCTCAACAACGTTGCTATGTTCCTTGGCGGAAATTCTCTGTCAATAGCGTTAATATATATTCCTTGGCAGAATGCCTTTGCCAATAATGTTACCATATTCATGGATGAAAGTCTTTGTCCATAATGTTACTATATTCTTGGATGAAAGGCTTTGTCAATAATGTCAATATATTCTTTTGTTGGAAGCCTTTTAAGAGATTAGGAATGACTCACTCTCTTTAAGATTTTCCACATATCATAGTTACTTTTGAGTCACACTTCTTTAATTCCTTTGCTGCCATGTTACTATACTAAAACTTATCCAAATTTTCATCCCTTCTCCTTAATCAACTTATTAATCCCCCGGTAATTTATAATTAGCCCATTACCCACATAATTAAGAATTATATCAAATTATTTATAATATTTCTCACTTTTAACACACTTTATACATCTCACTATAGTGGCCATGTGGTACCTTGTATGGTGCTAGTCTATAAATATCGGGTATTTTCGCTCGGGCCGTATTTTATCCCAAAATGTCACTTCGACGAGATTCATTTCCTTTGATTTGCTTACCTTTTCTCCTTCACAAATTTACTCACCAGGTGTTTAAAATAACATAATGCTTATAATCTCAAAATAATCCCGTTCCCGAACTTACATCGATTATCTTACGATGAAACTTTATCGTATGAAAAAAATGCAGAATGCAACATCTCATTTCCGAGATTCCATTAATTTATTTATGGAGTATTTTCACGTACGAAAAAAAAGGGTGTAACATCATTCCCCCCTTTGGAACCTTCGTCCTCGAATTTTGACTGATGCACCTATCATTTGCATAACTTATATCTTTCAAATACTTTAGTACTCTCCTTGCCATCTAGGCAACCGTTCTGTGAATAAATCCAACGACCAGGGCATTCCCCCTTTAGGCCTCTTTCTCACACCACGACTCGTGCTCGGAATCCTTCCAATCTTGTAATTGTTCCTACCTTCTATCATGCAGCTTGTACGACTCTAACTTTGTATGTGCGCATATGCGACGCTTCTCTCCTTTTTCCCCCCAGCTCTTAGCAATTATGTAGGCCTCACTTTGTGAACATATACAAAATTATGTCAAGCTGTCCCTCTGGGCGTCATTAGCATTACTACATCTAAGTGGGTCATACTATACATAACTCTTACTTCGATTTATTGTTACTGAGGTCTGCGACCAAACTCCATGTTACTCTTGTTGCTTATCCTATATGCATAAAGTTAAGTCTTTTAATGCTTCTTCATTATTGTTCATCTGAAGAATGTAAGGGAGCAAACTGTTCCTCCCTCCGAAAGGATGGGCTGGCTCTGATACCACAGTAGGACGAACAGAG
>MDKI01045687.1:0-23792 GCA_005239505.1 Nicotiana paniculata | reverse complement strand
CATGAAACACCGGATGCACAACTGATAAATTCGGTGGCAACGCAAGTCTGTAGGCCACCTCTCTCACTCTGTCAAGAATCTCAAATGGACCAATGAATCTAGGGCTTAGCTTTCCCTTATTCCCAAATCTCATCACGCCCTTCATGAGCGATACCCGAAGCAATACCCGCTCCCCAACCATGAATGCCAAATCACGAACTCTGCGGTCGGCATAACTCTTCTGCCTGGACTGCGTTGTACAAAGTCTATCTTGAATGATCTTAACCTTATCCAAGGCATCCTGCACTAACTCCGTACCCAACAACCGAGCCTCTCCCGGCTCAAACTACCCAACCGACGACCGACACCGCCTACCATATAATGCCTCATAAGGAGCCATCTAAATGCTCTACTGATAGCTGTTGTTGTAGGCAAACTCAGCTAATGGAAATAACTGATCCTAAGAGCCTCCAAAGTCAATGACACAGGCTCGTAGCATATCCTCCAAAATATGAATAGTACGCTCGGACTGTCCGTCCGTCTGAGGATGAAATGTTGTGCTCAACTCAACCCTCGTGCCCAACTCACGATGAAATGCCCTCCAGAAATGCGAGGTAAATTGCGTACCTCGGTCATAAATAATAGACACTGGCACACCATGAAGGCGAACAATCTCCCTAATGTAGATCTTTGCCAATCTCTCCGAAGAATAGGAAACTGCCACAGGAATGATATGCGCTGACTTGGTCAGCCTATCCACAATTACCCATACTGCATCGAACTTCCTCTGAGTCTGTGGGAGCCCAACTACGAAATCCATGGTGATACGCTCCCACTTCCATTCGGGAATCTCAATTTGCTGCATCAAACCACCCGATCTCTGGTGCTTATACTTAACCTGCTGACAGTTCAAGCACCGTGCTACATATGCCACAATATCTTTCTTCATCCTCCACCACCAATAGTGCTGCTGCAAATCCTGATACATCTTTGCGGCGCCCGGATGAATGGAATACCGAGAACTATCGGCCTCATGCAATATCAACTCACAAAGTCCATCCACATTGGGTACACAAATACGACTCTGCATCCGTAAAAATCCATCATCACCAACTGTAACCTGATTGGCATCCCCGTGTCGGACAAACAAATGAGGATCATCATACTGCCGGTCTCGAATACGATCAAATAATGAAGAACGAGCAACTGTATAAGCTGGAATACGGTTGGGCTCAGAAACATCCAATCTCATGAATCGATTGGCTAACGCCTGAACATTCAAAGCAAGCGGCCTCTCTCCGACCGGAGTATAAGCAAGACTACCCATGCTTGCTGACTTCCTACTCAAAGCATCGGCCACCACATTGGCCTTCCCCGGATGATATAAGATGGTGATATCATAGTCCTTCAACAGCTCCAACCATCTTCTCTGCCTCAAATTCAACTCCTTCTGCTTGAACAAATATTGCAAACTCTTGTGATCCTTGAACACCTCACAAGACACGCCATATAAATAATGCCTCCAAATCTGCAGCGCGTGAACAATGGCTGCTAACTCCAAATCATGAACTGGATAATTCTTCTCGTGGATCTTCAACTGACGCGAAGCATATGCAATAACCTTTCCATCCTGCATCAAAACTACACCAAGTCCAACCCGAGATGCATCACAATAAACGGTATATGGACCTGCACCTGAGGGAAAAACCAACACCGACGTCGTGGTCAAGGCTGTCTTGAGCTTCTGAAAGCTCGCCTCACACTCATCTGACCACCTGAACTGGGCACCCTTCTGAGTCAAACTGGTCATCGCGACTGCAATAGATGAAAATCCCTCCACAAACCGACGATAATACCCTGCTAAGCCCAAGAAACTCCGAATCTCTGTAGCTGATGTGGGCCTAGACCAATCCTTGACTGCTAAAATCTTCTTGGGATCCACCTAGATACCTTATGCTGATACAACATGACCCAGGAATGCAACTGAACTCAACCATAACTCATACTTAGAAAACTTAGCATACAACTGACCGTCCTTCAAAGTCTGAAGAACGACTCGAAGGTGCTGCTCGTGCTCCTCCCGGCTGCGGGAATAAATCAGAATATCATCATTGAAGACAATCATGAAGGAATCCAGATAAGGCATGAACACTTGGTTCATCAAGTCAATAAAAGCTGCTGAGGCATTCGTCAACCCGAATGACATCACTAAGAACTCATAATGCCCGTACCGAGTGCGAAAAGCTATCTTAGGGACATCGGATGCCCTAATCCTCAACTTATGGTAGCCAGATCTCAAATCGATCTTCGGAAATACCTTGGCACCCTGAAGCTGATAAAACAAATCATCAATTCACGGCAATGGATACTTGTTCTTGACAGTCACCTTGTTCAATTGCCGATAATCTATACACATCCTCATCAACCCATCCTTCTTCTTAACAAACAACACTGGCGCACCCCAAGGCGAAACACTAGGATTAATGAAGCCTTTATCAATTAAATCCTGCAATTGTTCTTTCAACTCCTTTAACTCTAGGGGGACCATACGATACGATAGAATAGAAATGAGCTGAGTGCCCGAATCCAAATCAATGCAAAAGTCAATATCCCTTTAGGGTGGAATACCCGGCAGGTCTGCAGGGAATACCTCTGGAAACTCATGGACTATGGGCACAGACTCCATAGAAGGAACCTCGGCACTAGAATCATGAACATAAGCCAAATAAGCCAAACACCCCTTCTCAACCATGCGCCGAGCCTTCATATATGAGATAACCTGCTGGAAGAATGGCTAGGAGACCCTCTCCACTTCAATTGAGGCACTCCCGACAAGGCCAAGGTCACAGTCTTGGCATGACAGTCCAGATTAGCATGATAGGGGACAACCAATCCATCCCCAAAATAACATCGAAATCGACCATATCAAGGAGTAGAAGATCTACTATGGTCTCCAGATCACCGATAACCACTATACATGAACGGTAGACTCGATCTACCATAATAGAATCACCCACCGATGTAGATACATATACATGAGTACTTAGGGAATCACGAGGCATAATCAGATAAGGATAAAAATATGAGGACACGTAGGAATATGTGGACCCCGGGTCAAATAAAACTAAAGCATCCCTACTGCAAACTGAAACCATACCTGTAATGACTGCATCGGAGGCCTCAGCCTCAGGTCTGGCGGGAATAGCATAACATCGGGGCTGGGCCCCACAAATCTGAACATCTCTAAGTCGACCTACTGTGGGTTTTCCTCTAACTCTAATAGCATGACCTCCACCTCTAACTGTCTGGCCTCCACCCCTGACACCTCGACCTACACCCCTAGCTGGCTGAGGGGGTGGTGGAGCAACTGGTGCGGGAATCATAGAACGGGAACCCTGGTGATGAGAACCACTCGAGGCTTAGGGGAAAAATCTAGCAATGTGCCCTGGGCCATCACAAGTATAACAGGATCTCGGTTGCTGAGACTGCTGGCCCTGAAACTGTCCCTGTCGACCGGAGTAACCACTCTGAAAACTCTGGAGCGGCGGTGCACTGATAGGAGCTGGTGGTGCACTGCGGGATACCTGGAGTGCTAACTGAAAGGGTCTAGGAGGATGAACCCTACCAAAAGAATCCCTGCCTCCAGATGAGGCACCACTGAACCGGCCAAAATAACGAGGCCTTTTGTCAGACCCCTGACCACTACCCTGCAATAAGACCATCTCGACTCGCCTGGCCACATTGGCCGCCTCCTGAAATGAAATATCACTGCCTGCCTCTCTGGACATCTGTAGTCTAATCGGCTGAGCTAGACCCTCAATAAACCTCCTCACCCTCTCTCGGTCGGTGGGGAGTATCATGATAGCATGTCGGGCCAAAGTGATGAATCGGGTCTCATATTGTGTAACTGTCATAGAACCCTGCTGGAGACGCTCAAACTGCCTCCGGAGATCCTCTCTCTGGGTGACTGGAAGAAACTTCTCCAAGAACAAATCGGAGAACTGGGCCCAAGACAAGGGCGAAGATCCAGCTGGTCTGGTCAAGCAATAATCCCTCCACCAAGTCTTGGCGGGACCAGAAAGACGGAAAGTAGCAAAATCGACCCTATTGGTCTCCACGATCCCCATGTTCTGAAGAACCTCATAGCAACTGTCTAAGTAATCCCGGGGATCCTCTGAAGATGCACCGCTGTAAGTAGTAGTGAAAAGCTTGGTGAACCTGTCCAACCTCCACAAAGCATCAACAGACATAACTGCTCCATCACCGGTCTGAGCCATAATACCCGGCTGATCTATCCCAGTTGGCTGAGCTACTAGAGTCTGAAACTGAGGAGCCAACTGATCCGAAGTGCGATTAGCGGGAATCTGGGCTCCTCCCCCAGCCTGAGAGACGGCTGGTGCTGCAGGAAACAAACCTGCCTGAGCGACACTCTCCATGAGGCCCACTAGGCGGACCAGAGCATCCTGGAGTACTGGGGTGGCAATGAACCCCTCGGGGACCTGAGCTGGCCCAACCGGGATTGTCTGGGAAGGAACCACATCAACAAACTCTACCTGAGGCTCCACCACTAGGCTGCTGCTCTGGGCTGAGCTCTGCCCATGCTCGGCCTCTAGCACGACCTCGGCCTCGGCCCCTCGTAGGAGCTGCAACTGGAGGCTCGGGCTGCTGATCAGTGGATGAAGAAGCACGTGTTCTCGCCATCTGCGAGAGAATAGAGTAAAAATTCAGTTAGCATTGAGAATTCAAATCGCATGACAGAGAGGAATAGATGTGAAGTCATTCCTAGGCTCTATAGCCTTTGGGGGATAAGCACAGAAGTCTCCATACCGATCCCTCAGACTCTACTAAGCTTGTCCGTGAATTATGAGACCTATGCAACCTAGTGCTCTGATACCAACTTGTCACGACCCGAATTTCCCACTGTCGGGACCGTGATGGCACCGAATATTGAACCCGCTAGGCAAGCCAACGTTACTGGTTATTCTATATTATTTCTTTATTTTTAGCAACTAGTTAGCGACATACAAGATCAGCGGAAATAAAAGTGCGAAAGAATTAGAATCTAATAACCTTTTTAAATATTATCACAAAACCCATAATAACAACTCTTAGAACTTGGTGTCACACTTTCACAAACTATCTACGAATACTACAAATAAAGGGTTCGAACAAAAGTAAATACATCTGTTTTTGAAATAACTAAAACAAAAATAAAGAAGTGGAAGGGGACGCCAAGGCCTGCGGACGCCTGCAGGACTACCCCGGTGTCTCCGACTGGACTGAAGGCAGCCTCCTAGCTCTAATGTCCAAAGGGTCCTGTACCGGGATCTGCACAACAAAAGATGTGCAGGTGAGCATCAGTACAACCGACCCCGTGTACTGAGTAAGTGTCGATCCTAACCTCGGCGAAGTAGTGACGAGGCTAGGAAACGACAATCAAGACAACCTGTGCAATTTAATAATATTCGGAATCAATAATAACAACAAGAGTAACCAGTTAAGTACAAGGGAAAAGGGGAAACATGCTGGGGGAAAGCAATATCAGATAACAGAAATAACGAAATAAGACAACAATTCAATTAACCAAGTAAGAGCAGGAAATAACAATCACAGAGAAAACAGTGCACGACATTACCCTTCGTGGTTTTACTCTCATCCTCACCAAATAATAATATAAAAGCAAGTGCACGACATCACCCTTCGTGGTTTTACTCTCATCCTCACCAAATAATAATATAAAAGCAAGTGCACGGCATCACCCTTCGTTCTTTTACTCTCATCCTCACCAAATAATAAATAGAAATAGTACGACATCACCCTTCGTGCTTTTACACTCTCATCCCCACAATAATCAATACACGGCATCACCGTTCGTGCTTTACACTCTTCCTCACAATAATCAATACACGACATCACCCTTCGTGATTTACACTCTTCCTCACCCAAACAATATCAATAGCATAAGTTTGGCAAGGAAGAATCAACAATATGAATCATAAATCATAACATCCCGACAAGGGAACAACAATAAAAATATCACTATCCCGGCAAGGGACACAGCTATAACCAATCTCGCTCAAGTACATATCTTTACATAAGATTCCTTAACCGAACAAATACTCAAGAATATCCATTACCAAGACTTTCCACCGAATGAACAACCACAAAAGTGAAATTCAAGCTATAACACAGTAAATATCAATGAAAATCACATAATTTATAATTTTCGACTCACGGGCGTGCTTGACACCAACATGTAGGTACGCCACCTCACCTACACGTTGAACATGGTATAAACACATAGCAAATAAGATTCAACACCTTTTCCCTCAAGCTAAAGTTAGGCCAAATACTTACCTCGACTTCCACGACCAAAATCAAGTCTCAATCACCGATTTTCCTTTTGAACTCGAGACCAAATCGATTGTATCTAGACATAATTGACTCAATAATATCAATAAACGCTAAATAATCCAATTCCAATACTTAATTACAGATTTCCTATCATTCTTCCCAAAAAAGTCAAAATTTGACCCCGTGCCCGCTTGGTCGAAATACGAAGTTCGGACCAAAACCCGATCAACCATGAGCCTGAATATGTATTTAGTTTTGAAATCTGACCCCAAAACGATGTCTAAATTCCAATTATACAAAAAGCCCTAAATCTACCCAAATCCCTAATTTTCTACCCTTAAGAACATGATTTAGGCCTAGAAATCTAATGGGTGTTAATGGAAATGAAAGAAAATGAGTCTAAGATTACATACCTATAAATTTGTAGTGAAGTTACCTTTCAAAAATCGTCCAATTTGGAGTTTGGAAGAAGAAGTTATGAGTTTTTGAAGAATGCCCAAAATTGCTTCTGTTTTTAAAACATTGGACACTTACTCTATGCGTTCGCGAGCCTTGGCCGCGTTCGCATAGGCTTAATCCCCCAGGCCTACGCGTTCGCGGGCCACATGCCGCGTTCGCACAGTGCTATAGACTACCCAGCCCCAGCTCCCCTCCTACTCTATGCGTTCGCGAATGCAGGATGCGTTCGCATAGAGCAACCTACCCAAAGCTCCGCGTTCGCATCCCAGCCAGCGCGTTCGCATAGAACAAATCATGCCCCTTCCCCGTTTACCCTTCGCGTTCGCGTGAGTTACCATGTGTTCGCATAGAACAAACACCTGGACACCAGCAAACAGCAATAACACCAGATTTTTATAAGTAAAAATCACCCCGACGCCTATCCGAAACTCACCCGAGTCCTCGGGGCTCCAAACCAAACATGTACACAACCTCAAAAATATCCTACAGACTTACTCATGCGATCAAATCACCAAAATAACATCTTAAACAACGAATTGAGCATAGAAATCAAAGAAAAATCTTAAAACTTTCAAAGTCTCAAATTTTACAAATACGGGTCCGAATCACACCAAACGACCTCCGTTTCTTACCAAATTTTACAGACGTGTTGTAAATATCATATTGAACCTGTACTGGACTCTGAAACCAGAATACGGGCTCGATTCCATACATTTTAAATATAACCAAATTTCCAAAAACTCTTATAATTTCAGTAAAACAATTTCGTTCAAAAATTTATTTCTCGGGCTTGGGACCTCGGAATTCGATTCCGGGCCTACGCCCAAGTCTCATATTTTCCTACGGACCCTCCGAGACCATCAAATCACGGGTCCGGGTTTGTTTACCCAAAATATTGACCAAAGTCAACTTAAATTCAATTTTAAAGGCAAAACTAGCATTTTTCTCAGCTTTTCATAATAAAAAGTTTCCAGGCTACACGCCGGGGCTGCGCAGGCAAAACGAGATGAAATAAAAGGAGGTTTTCAAGGCCTTGGAACACCATTTTGACTTGTAAAAATGAGAGATGACTTTTTGGGTCATCACACACATGCTTTGGATGCCTTGTTTTATTTTCATTTAGCTTGCGTGAATTGCTTGAATTGGGCCCTAGGGAGTAGGGAAAGACCGAGCTCATTAGTGAATAGATTGTTTACATGTCCTAGGAATTGAGCTTGGTCAAATACATAAAATAAAATTGTCAAGAAGAATTGAACATGAATTGAATTCTTGTGTTACTTAATTTTCTATTATTTAGTTTATTTCTTTATATTATTCGCTAGCAGCATGTTTAGGCCGGCCACACTTGAGTAGAAAAATTTGTAAGACGTTTATATTTTAGTTTCAAGGTGAGAGGTCGTCCCCTTAGTTTATTGTTTTATCCGGGGAATGCCTCGAGGATTTTGTATACATTTTTATCTGGGGTATGCCCCATAGTGAATGTAATTAGAGGTCATGATGGACATCGTGAGTGAGCATAGTATAGACTTTTAGTATTTTTCTCTTATTTTATTTTCTTTTATTCAGGTGAGGACGATCTCGAGCCTCTTGTGTGTGTTTTTTTGTGCATGTGTTTTTTGCCTTAATTTGAGTATTCTTTAAAGCCAACTAGATCAAGTATCCAACTGTACCAGTTACGGGACTCAGCGAATGCCTAACACCTTCTCCCTAAGTCAAATGAACCCCTTTACTTAGAATTTCTGGTGCAGTCAGTTTTAGAGTCAAATGTATTTTGAAAGAAAATTATTTTTTAAGAAACGGTGACCTGGCACACCTAAACCAAATGACAGGTGACACCTCTGAATAATATTTTGTCACTTTCGATTTAAAAACCCTTTTGGGCTTTAAAATCTTTTTTTTAATTTAAAAGGGTTAGGTGAAAAAAAGGGATTTGACATAGATAAAGCCTTATTAAGTTTCCTTTCATGAAAAAAGTGAAACAACTTTCCTAATACCATAAATAATTATGAACCCTAAAACTAGAGTCCAACAAAAGTTTTCCTTTTTTTTTTTTTTTTTTTTTTTTTTTTTTTTTACCTTTTAGCATCTTAATATCAGGGTATCATCATTGTAGATTTTTGGCCTTTGTAAAGATATCATTGTTATGACAAATCAGATAAATCTTGAATATGCAAAGGAGAAAGAGAAAAATGGAAAACAAATCAGGGCATTATTTAGTTCTTCAAATAAGCCATAGCCATAGGTCTCGAGATTGACTTCTGAAATACTACGTACTACAAGATATCGATTTTTTTTTTGATAAATAAGTTTTCTATTTATTTTAATGTTCTGTACAAGTATGTCATCATCCTAAAGTTGGATATGTAGCCCCAACTTTAGTGTGCATCTCTAGCCTCCTCTATTAACTCTAACTTTCAGAAATCTTACTACTTGGTATCCTGTATCTTATTACACCTGGTTAGACCTTCTCCTTATTGCTTCATGGATAGAATTTTAGGCCGGCCATCTGCTTTTCTAGTCTTGGTACTTTACTTCCTTTGCAGTATATATCTTGTATAATCATTTTAACAATCACCTCCTCTGATCTACATTTGTTCTCGAATAGTTTTAGGTTCCTTTCCTGCCAGATATAGTAAATTCTCCCAGCTAACGTCATTCTATATATTTTAACTTTCCTATTTTTCCCTCGTGCATTATTTATTGCCCATGTTATCTCCTCATACCATTCCATTGCAGCTCTGCTAACACCCTACCATGTGAGTAGTTTTTGCCATATTCTAGCAGCTATATTGCATTCAAAGAATAAGTGTTGCGTGGTTTCCTGTTCTTGTTTACATAAAATGCATATCGGGCTACTCTGCATCTCCTATTTGATGAGCCTATCTCTGGTATATAGTCTATTATGCGCAACCATATATAAGATGAAGGACCACCTTGGACTACTTTGATTATTACATATCAGCCTCCTCCAATGAACTCCGGAACACTCTCCTCACAAGTTGTTATACATTTGTCTTATTGAGTACTTTCCCCTGCTCATAATCTCATCTACTGTTAGCCTAGCCTTTTCAATATATATCCCTGTATTGAATATCTTTTGCACAACCTAGGATGCCTATTTTGGTTTTACTCAATTCATCATATTCCCCTTTATATAATATGTGTGGACCCATTTGATCCATAATCTATCTTTTTTCTGCCCCAAACTCCAGTAGTGCTTTAGGATAGTTGCTTTGTTCCATAAGCCATTGTTTTGTATTGTTCAATCCACCAGCAATTTTAGGTAAACATAACTTTTCCCATGCAATGGAAGATTTTTTGGAATATTCTGCAGATCCTGTCCAGAGATAGCTTCTGCAAATTGCTTCAATCACCTAAATGATCTTTTTAGGCAATATAAAAATTTGAGACCAGAAATTTTGTATAACTCTAAGTACACTCTTAATCAGCTGCAACCTGCCTGCATAAGACAATAGTGTTGCTGTCCAGGTAGTGATCCTTCCTTTCATCTTGTCTAATAGTGGTTGACATTTTCCAATTTATAGCCTCTTAGATATCAGAGGTACACCTAAGTATCTAAAGGGCAATGTGTCAGCTTGGAAGCCCAAAGTTTGCAGGATTTCCTGCTGAATGTTAGGAGCAACTCCTCCAAAATATATAGAACTTTTCCCTTGGTTAGCTACTAATCCAGATGCCTTAGAAAAACTGTCAAAACAAGTATACAGTAGCTTTGCCGATATCACATCTCCCCTGCAGAATAGGAGCATGTCATCTGCAAATCCATTGTTCTTCAGAGTCTTCAGCAGCCTAGTAAGGTATTCCATTGCTATTATAAAAAGATAGGAAGATAGGGGGTCCCTTGTCTCACCCCTCTCTTTGCAGCAAATGGAGTAGCTTCCTTATCATTAACTACACTAGATAGGGATGGCAATGGGGTAGTGCGGGTACGGGGCGGGGCGGGTTTGAACGTTAGTGGGGTGATGCAGGTATGAGAATTTGCGGTTGCGGCGGAGCGGGTTCAATTTTTAAATTAAAAAAATAACGCGGGGCGGGGCGGTTCGCGGGTAGGGATTTAATTTTTTGAACTAATAGAAATAAAAGGCTACTATAATTTGTTGATACAATGACTTACTGTGGATGAAGCAGCTGAGGCATTTATTTCAAAGTTCTACAGAAATTTGAGGCGACAAGCTATAGCTTCGCCTTGTGCTTGATATATAATATTTGCAGGTTTTCGAGTTTCATGCATGCAACTGTGTTGCAGTTTTTTTTTAATTGCAGTAAATTCGAAATATATAAAGATTATGAATATTGGGAATTGTGAATAATGTATGTGCTTAGCTTGTTTGCATGTACATAAATATGATTTTCGTTCTCTCTTCAAAACTTTGTTTTTATCTTTTTTGGTATTATTCTGAAAATATACAGAAAAGAAAATAAGATTATATATAAATGAGATGTAATCCATTTCTGTGCACTGAAAAGAAATGACAAGCAACAAGGCTACTTCAAAAAATCTAAGTATATGAAAGAGAGAGAACAATTTGGATATAATTAATTGTTTTGTTAAAAAAATCAGATTTAAGTCTAGCTTTCTGAAAAAGAAAGAATTTTTATTTAAAAAATTTGCGGGTCGGGGCAGGACGGGTGAACGCGGGTGGAGTACGGGACGGGTGAATGCGGGTTTAAGTTCTATGCGGCGCGGGGCAAGGAGGGGCGGGTTTAAATTGTTCGAGTTCAGACAGAAACCACCACGCACCCGCACTGCCAGTAGGATATTGTTTGTACACATGTCATAATCCATTTCACAAATGTGTCAGGGAAGTTCAACCCAATAAGCACCTGCTCCAGGAACACCCACTCAAGTGAGTCATAGACTTTTTGCATGTCAATCTTAATCATGCATCTAGGTAATATTCCTTTCCTCCCATACCCCTTTATTAACCCATGGCTACGTATAACCACCAGGTACAAAAGCAGCTTGTCTTTTATCAATCAAGTCGTCCATAAGTTGTCTGTTGGTTAGCATTTTTTATATGATTTTGTATATTGTAGTGCATCAGGAAATTGGTCTGAACTCGTTCACATAAGATGGGTTCTTCACTTTTGGCACTAGTGTAACAACAATACAGTTTATTGGTCTGTACAGGTCTTGAGTTTCGAAGAGCTTAAGTACTGTATTGGTCACCTCCTCCCCAACTGTTGTCCAGGCTTTTTTGAAGAAGCATTAGTTGAAACCATCAATCCCTAGTGCTTTAGTTTCATCTATCCTTTGTAGTGCCTGATATACTTCTTCTTTGCCAAAAGATTTAATGAGTGCTTGTTGTTGCCTTCTATTAAGTATAATACATGTGTTCATTATACTAGGTTGTATTGCTGGAAGTGTTGTACTTGCATTTCCTAGCAACTGCTTGTAGAATTTGAGTATTTCATCCTCTATGCCCTTCTCTGTTTGCAACATTCTGTCTTCAGTAGATATTAAAACCTTGATATGGTTTTGTGCTCTCCTATTTTTCGTGCTTGCAAATAAGTATGCTGAGTTGGAGTCTCTTAACTTTAACCATTGCACCCTGGATTTTTGTTTGTATATGCTTTCTTCTATCAGATCACATTTCTACTATCGAATTCTAATTAAAGAAGAATTGTATGATTAGGATCCCAGATATGACTTTGACACTCTAATTGAATTTCTTATTTTTTTCTATAATATTTGTATCTCTTATCCTTATATTAATTAATTTCAATATGGAAGATAAATTTATCTTAACATTTTTCACTATGAACAAAAAAAATTCAGGTATTGACTTGTTTTTCCCAGCTGAGATGCTAACCTTATCAACCTACTTATTGTTGTTGGATTCATATACCCTTATCCAACAAAAATATAAATCAAAAGAGTATATGAAGTTATGTACTTTTTTTCACAAAGGAAAAAACACACCAAGTTCAAGTTTATCAAACCGCCCCTTTATTCAACAAGATAAACAGAGTTAAGATGAAAAGAAAACATTTAATCTTACTTTTGCAGATGTAACAAACACAAGGGATTAACACTAGAAAAATAAAGAAAATGAAAATTAACCTTGACGCAGGGAAGAAGGGTTCTGAGTTTATTAAGATGAGAGTTGATCATCTCCCTTCGTCGTCTTTCATCTTCTTTGTGAATATTCCTTGATGCAGAAATATTAATAGCTCGATGCTCTTCTTGTTTACACTATATTTTCCTGAAGTTCCTTTCCATAGGTTTCCAATATCCTGATGAAAGCCCATATTGTTCGACCTCGTTCATTCAATTAATCCCTGCCAAATAATGATAGTAGTTCAAATTCTCAGGTTGTTGCAAGTTCATATTTTTGAGCTTTGAGTGGTACTTGACTAATAATGAAAGTGGGAACGAATAAATAACAAATTAAGATGATGACATATAGTCTAGGGATGCGACCTTTTTTTTCCTCTTTTTTTTTAGCTGGAAATATATGCATGGCGTTAATATTACCTAATTTGGCTAGAAACCTACAACTATTAGTAGAGATAGTCTTAACAAAAACATCACCAGATTTGTCTGCCAGCATCCTGGTCGAGACATAGAGTGGTAGAATAGCTAGACGACTAAATTTATTGACTTTTGGTTTCCTTGTTGTCTCCTTTGCCAAAAGATATGCTACTTCATTTCCTTGTCGGAAGCTATGCCTGATCACCAACGTGTCCATTTTGGATATCAACCATCTGCAATTATTTATAAGATATTTGTAAGTTACACAACCACGGTTAATGGAGTTGATTGCTTGTGTTGCATCAGTTTCTATCTCTAGTGGATAGAGTTTTTTCTCCCACGCCGAGTTGAAGGCTATAATAAAGAGCCTGTAATTCAGTATGTATGGGTGATTTTGCATTGAGTTTAATTTGAAAACCCATAACCCAATCTTTGTTGTTGTTCCTCATAATGCCCTCAATCCCACAGTTATTCTCACTTTTTTTGAAAGCACTATCAATGTTAAGTTTGTACCGACTTGTTTTAGGCTTAGTCCAATAAACTGGGATGGAGATATATTTATTTGTATTGCTTTCACGATCAGTAAGCAATTTATATTCAGTCGCTTATTTTAAAACAAAGCTTAACGCGACTTCTATTGAGGTGTTATTTTGTTGTTATTATTTCTATTGATCCAAATATTCCAAATAAAAAAAGGGAACAATATAGGCCAATCTATAAGCTTAGTAGGAATGATTGTGCTTAAGTTAATAAAGTTTTCGAGCCAACTCTCATCATTTGAATACTATTAATATTAATTCCCAGTTTACCCCATAGTTCCTTAGCTATAGGGCAACTAGAGAAAATATGAGTGATTTTTTCAGGCTCTTTTCTACAAATCATGCATAATTCGTTAATGTTAATGCCAATACGATGGAGATAATGCCTGCACGGTAACTGTCGTGGTGGCATAACCAAAGGAATTTTTTTATTTTATTAGGACAATGAAGCTTCTAAATCCACGTAAATTCTTTATTGGATGAATTCTCCCTATTTACCAAACTATAACAAGACTTAGTTGTGAAAGTTCCATTTTGATTGACTACCCACATTGGGATGTCTCATGAAGCTTCTAAGGGAAAAATTATCGAGTGGATTTTTTCAGATAGATCTCTAGGTATTGCAAAAGCGATGGCATTAAAATTTCACACATTGGCCTTCCTTATCTCCCCAATCGTTAGGGAGGATTCGAGCTTATTGAGAGGCCCAATAAAGTAGTTCCTAAGATTATTGCAACTTGGGATCCAAGTAGAATCTCAAATATTAAGGGAGGAGTTTTGATTTATAAATCATGAAATATCTTTTTGACAGATAGACCATCCTTTTAAGAGACTTTTCCAGCTAAAGGAGTGATTGGCAGTAGAGCGATTAGTATTCTTTTTATAAGAATATCAACCCATAGGTATTGAGGGTTATTTATAAAACGCCAGGTTAGGATAGTAAGGAGTGTTAGGTTTTTTGATTTAGCTTTCCTTAGACCTAGACCTCCTTTATCTTTATTATTAGTGACTACATCCCAACTAAGAAGGTGCAACTTATTTTTAGAGTCGTTTGTTCCTCATAGAATTTTTTTTTGAATTTTGTCAATAGTATTGAGTGTTTTATTGGGGAGAAGGGTATGTTGCATGTAGTAAGCGGGTAGGCTAGCGAGTATGGCAGAGGCTAGGGTGAATCTACCAGCTATGCTCATGCTATTAGTTTTCCAAGTCGAGAGTTTTGCACGCATGTTGTCAATGATGAATTGGAAGTCTTTGGGTTTGGGATGATTTTCCAATATCGGAAAACCTAAATATTTTCGAAATGAGTTACTACTCCTAATGCCAAAATAAGACATGTCACAAAATATTTCTAAACCATTGCGAATTGCGGAACATGTTTTCTTGTTAATTTTGCCATTAAAACAAGGTTGTCTGGCAAAAAAAAAAAATGGGAAAGGGTAGGACCTTTGGGGCTTGTATTAATAGGGAGCCATTGCTTGATATCCATCTGATGGTTAATATATCCAGAAAGTATCTCCATACATAGTATGAAAATGTAAGGTGACATGAGGTCTTCTTGTCTGATTCCCCTACTAGGGTTAAAAAATTAGTTTTTGAGCCATTGACAAGGGCAACAATGGTACTAGTTGTTATACAGTACATAATAAGTTTTGAGATATTTGGAGGAAATTTAAAGAATAGTAACATTCTATAGATAACGGGCCATTCTAGCTTATCAAAAGCTTTTTCTAAATCAATTTTGAGTAACATACTACCTAATTTCCCCTTAGATTTTTTGAAACAAGATATCCTTTCATGAATAATGATGGCATTATCACTTGCCCTTCTATTTTTCATAATGCTTGATTGACAAGGACTAATCAGTTTGTGAAGAAAAAGCTTGATTCTATTAGCGATGATTTTTATGATTGACTTATAAATAGTATTACAAAGACCTATAGGTCTGAAATTTTTTAAATTATTAGCGTTGAGAATCTTAGGAATTAAACACAAGTATGTAGTATTAATTTCTGAAGGAATGGAGTGATTTTTAAAAATGTTGTGACATAGGGTACGAATCGATTTGTCTATAATGTGCCAATATTTTTTTTATAAATAAAGGGATATAGACCATCTGTCCTAGTTCTTTGTAGGGTTTATAAGGGAATACAGCTGAGTTAATTTCACTGTCAAGTAGGGGCCTGTCAAGAGTTCAGAGGTCTAAATTATCAAAGCTAGGTTGACTCTTTTGGATATTAAGCCAATTAGTAAGCGTATGATTAGTGGTAAACAAATTTTGAAAATAATTATGGGTGTATATTAGAAGGTCACTGTGGTTATCTATCCAAAATCCTTGGTAGTTTTTAAAGAAGCTTATGTAATTTCTTCTTTTTCTATTAGTAGCACTTCCCCATCGTTAAGCCATGAGATACGGGATATAAGTTTCCAATAGTCCTCCTCTAATTTAAGGAGGTTGTTGTAGTAATATATTAGTCCTTGTTCTAGGTTCTGAAGAAAGAGATTTTGACTATAGTTTGAAGAATTTTGGATACCATTAAGTCTAGCTAGTATCCTTTTTCTATTTTTGAAAATATTACCAAACGTTTCTTTCCCCCACTTTTCTATGTCATTAGAGAAAATTTTTATATTGGTTAATAGATCATCATTTTTCCAGTTGGAAGTAATTATGTTCACAAAGTCTGGGTGGGTGCACCAAATATTTTCGAGCCTAAAGGGTTTTAACAAATTTTGATAGACATTGTTTAATTTGACTAGAATAGGATTGTGGCCAAAATAAGTTTTGGGTAAATGAGTAACTGATGCACTAGGGAATATTTGTAATCAATCTTCGTTAGCAAAACACGATCTAATATTTCCATAATCAAGATGTTATTTTTCCTCCTATGATTGGATCAGGTAAATTTACAACCTTTAAAGCCTAAATCAATAAGGTTACGTTTATTAATATAATGCCACAACTTAGATGACCTATTGGAATTTAAAAGTCGTCCTCCTAGTTTTTTCGATGAATTAATAATATCGTTGAAGTCACTTCCTATCATCCAATGTCCTTTATAGTTTTTAGAGATGAAAGTTAAATTATCCCACATGGTGTCTATATTATATTGATTTGTTCTAGCAGAAATGGAACTAAAGAACCAGTGGTATTTAAAGGGTCTTACCTCTAACATTAAATGAATTTCTCTGCCTCTCCTAGTGAAGTGTTGGACATTGATCACATTGTGGTTATAGAGGATGTCCATACCTCCAGCGAGACCTTCAGCTAGGGCTTCTATCAATTCGGAGAAGTTTAAATCATTAAGGAGGGTTGCATGGGAAGTCATTCTACGTTTTAGAAGAGCCACCATGCATGGCCTATGGGTGTCAATTAGTTCCCTAAAATTTCTGCGAAAATCATCATTGATAGCCCCTCGAACATTCCAGATTATTATGAAAGTGGCTCTATTCATTAAAATTGGTTGTTGATGGTTGTTTCTGTTCTCTGCTTCCACAGAGTTGTTGTGGTTCTTGGAAATGGTACTAGGATTACTACATTTTTCCCACAGTTGGATCCTGTGGGGTTCTTATGTGCATGGAGCATTTATACATTATACTTGGACAACTGAATGTGTACTTCCTGCTCAACATTTCCTAGAAGACTAGTATATTTACGTCGTTGAGGCTTGAAAATTGCACACTCGGGTCCATACCTTGTGGAGGGAGTTCCTCTTCTACCCTTACAGGATTCTGCTCTGGTTCTTGAACACTGTGTTGGGGATCATGTTCTATGGGTGTTGGGGATCATGTTCTATGGGTGTTGGGATGTTGATTATGTTCGGGACTTGATCCTGGTTTGCATGCAACACCCATGGCATAAATATAAGGTTTATTGGGTGATTTTCTTTGGTAGGAAGAAGGGAAGGTTCGGAGGAATATTCAGAGGAATTTGTGTGTTGGGAGCTTGAGGGAGGTTCCAGTGGTTCAACATTGTTTGGATGAGAGTGTGATTCATGTTTGGGGCTAGAGGATGGAGTATATTGTTGATCCACATTTGGTTGGTATTGTTCATGTCTAAGTGCATTCCCTCCGAGATTAGTTGGGCTAGGTAACGAGAGTTTTGGATGATTATCACCATTTCCTGGCCATTGATCTAAATGTTGAACCTTATTGCATGACCTATCTCACCTGCTTCTAGCTAGTAAGTTGGTTGGTAGTTCTGTGGTGGAGGAGGTAAGGTGAAGAAGAGTGGTTGATTCGGTAGCTGAAGGGGAAGTGGAGGAAGGTTGTCCATGTTTTGGTTCTTGTGTTGGTGTAAGATGTCAAGAAGCCTGTATCTTCTTTTTGCTGTGAATGAGAGTCTGGGCATTGTCTTTGTTGGTGTTTAATATAGTGTAGGTAGAGTCGAAAGATATTACGGGGAGAGTGGAATGATTTGCTATTGTAGTAGGATCAATTTACATGGAATTTGATTGGGGTGGCGTATGGTTTATATCCATATCTTTGGTGGATATGGTAGTAGGCGGGTGTTCCTTCTTTTGGGCCAAGTGGCAGTCTTGATTAGCCTGATTAGTTTGCATGTTGTTTATGATATTTCTTGTAATGGTTTGTTTAGGTAATGAAGAAATGGTAGTAGAATTCAAGTGGTTAATAGAGGTAGTTTTAATTAGAGAATTATCCTGAGTAATAGTGGTTGACGTGTCTTTTTCTATTTCAATGATTGAGTTTCTTTTATCAAAACTTTGCCAACATTTTCCACGTGTAAATTAGCTTGTTTTGATGTGTACACATTATTGTCCATGCATTAGTTAGTAGATGTAAAATCCACACGAAGGATTGTGATTTCGTTCAAAACTATGGGCAGGTTGTCTAATTGAGAGAAGTGGTTTGATGTAGCTAAGGTATGTGTGTAAGAACCTGTAGTACTCTAAGAACTTAGGTGGTTCTTTTTGTCTATGTCAGTGAATTTATGATGCTCTTTTTTAATGTATCTAAGTTTTTGTGTATTGAGATACTCATATGTAGTTGCATCGAAAATCTTGGCATTAATACATGTTGCAGGTGTGTTAGTGTTGGTTGTGATATTTGGATGTGCATTGTTTGTCTTCTTCTTTTCAAAGGATACTATCTTCCATTCATCTTCTTCTGAACCATAAGCACTGGAATTTGGTCTAGACCCTTGCTAAATTATCTTAGGAGAATGTGGACTTTAGTAGGAACACTTTTGTATATTATGACTCAGTCTTCCACAATTTTTACAGAAAAATTTTCCTCTTCGTAAAGAATTTGTTGTTTATAGGAGCCAACGTAAATGAAGGGTTTAACTTGTGTTTTTATTGGCATTTCTACACACGGACTTGCATATCTTTCTCTTAAAGTGGATGAAGTGCATGCGTCAATTTTTAATACTTTCCTATTTTGTTACCAATTTTCTGTAGGATAATGCTGTCATAGAACTCAGTTGGGAGTTGAGGTAAGCGTAGCCATGCAGCTGAAAAGAGTTGTTTTGCCTCAGTTGCCACGAATTGTGGTTCTCATTTTTGCACTGAAACGAAGAAACCACTAATGAACCAAGGCCCATTGTGTAGAGCTCTAATCATATTTTCTTCTATATTGAATTTCACTATGAAGTAGTCTGCTCCTAGATCTATGAGGATAAAGTTTTCTGTAAGTCTCCATAACTCTTGAATTTTCTTCTTGAGATAATGGTGTAGTATACACTTAACCATGAGTTTAATGATAAGAGAGTATTCACATGGTTAGTAGATACGTCTAAGGTCTGCTTTGGATAGGCTGATCTGTATTTTTTCAGCGATCATATCCAAGCCATGCGTATAAGTATTAGTCTGTGTTGTTTCATTTATTGGTGTATAATTTGTCATGAATTGAGTACGTGACTCTTCCTGATGCATAGATATGTAGGACTATCGGAATTGATTAAAAGCATGTCTTTGAATGTGACAGTAGGTGTTTCAACTGTGGAGGAGGAAGGTTGTGAGCAGAAGGTTGATGATATCGAGCAAAACAATTATATTTTACGTTGATTGTTCATTAAACATACGCACATAATTCTATTCTTATTTGACAATATTTGAGTGCATACAAAATTTGATATAACATAAAATAATTGAATAATGTCGTAGATTTCTTAATATGATAGAAAAAAATGTTGAATTGTATGAATATATTTGTAGGCATGTAAAATATATTGAATTCAAATTCGATAAATAATTTGAATTATATTTTAAATATATTTATCTAAATAAATATTTTGGACTAATATAATTAGTTTAATTATATAAGTCTAATTTAATTGGGCTACAAATGATGAACCTACTTCATTATGCCAAAGATATCATCTTCCTAGAGGCACAGTTTGGTGTCATGTATGAAATGACATGACACGTCAAGTCAAACGGAAGAGCCAATAGAATCATGCCACGTATCAGAATGACAAGGCATGCCAAGTCAAGTTAAAAGGCCAATGAAATCACGCCACATGTGCAAATGACATGTTATGGCCAGTCAAATATGGCCTTCTCATACTTCAATCTGATTGGTCGGAAAAAATTTGTTCTTATCATAACTTCTCACTCCCACAACTATAAATAAAGGGTCTTAATAACTCAAGAAAGGACCAAAAGTTATAACAAGAAACAAGAGAGAGCTCGTGGATCAAACGCCGCAAATGTCTCTACAAGTTTTAAGTTTCAAGCAATCAAGTTCAAGTTCAACAAATCAAGTTCAAGCTCAAGAACGAAGAACAAATCAAGATTCAAGGAGTATGAGTTCAAATTAAAGTTCGTTCTAGTTGAATTCAAGATCATCATTCATGACAACAAATATAGGTTCAAGATCAAGCTCAAATACCGTTGAATTTATATTGAAAATGTAGAATTAGAGGAACCATAGAGATTATAACACTCAAATATTTGAAATAAAATACTATAATTGTTACAATATTTTCGATCTTGATTTTATTTTCTCGACGCAAAGCTTGAACTATTTAATTATATATTAATATTTATTTACTTATGTCTTAAATACACTTTTCGTGTGTAGATATTATTATTTTATGGTCAAACACACGAAAGAATTATAATGGATATTTCTTTAAGACTTGAAGCCAAAGTCTCTTTATGCTCTGCCACCAAAATCTAGATCGTGAAGCTCCTTTCACCCCACATAGATGCCGTCTTCTTAATTTGTTAAGAGCTGTTTGGCCAACCTTATGGTAGGCCAAAAGTATTTCTTCCTTCATTACAATTTACATCGGTAGTTTAATTCGGTAAGGAGTTTAAATTTTTTCTTTTTAAATTTATAATCTTAAAAGCTTAAGAGTAAAGCTTAGTGGGCATGATTTTTATGTGATTATACAAAATTTCATTAAGTGTAAAAGGGATATAATAAAGAGTTTAAAGTAGAATTATTTATAATTATAAAAATATATCATTCTTTTTGGAACGAATTAACAAGAAAAATGTATTGAAACAAAGGGAGTATTTTTTACAAAAACAAAAATACTATTTGAAAATTTTGGCCAAGATGAAAAAGTACTATTGAGCAACATATTTTTTTGCTTTTTGAAAAAAGCTACAAATTCTAGTTTCTATCAAGAATCACAAGCAAAAAATTAATTTGTTCAAAATAAAAATACCTTACAATAAATTTATATTTTTTAAGTTATTCCTCATTAATTTAATTTTTTATTTTTCCTTTTTATTTCTACCATACCTTTCTTCTCTTATTACTCCAATTATATTTTTATTCTCTTTCTCCTATTACTAAGAGTAGATTTTTAATTTATATTGAATAATATATTTTAGTATATTTAAATTATTATGTAAACTATAAGTAATACTAGATACTCAATGTTATTGCTTTCGGATATATTTTATATTGATCGGAAATTTTAATTTATACTTTTATTTTATGCTTTATATTTTAATTAATTTTCATAATAAATATTTAAATATATTTTTATTTTTTAAATAATACTACGTGCAAACTAAACATTTACTGTCTTTTTTCGTAATTTTATACTTAAAAATAAAGATTGGCCAAATACAATGAGCTTGCAAAAAGCATTACTCGAAAAAATGGTCAAACACAAACTACTATTTTACAAAAGAACTTTTTCAAAAAATACTTTTCAAAATAAACAGCCCAACTGGCTATAAGTGAAATGAAGAAAGTCCATCGTAATGAAAGGGGCATTTGCATCTATACCCGTTTTTTGTGTCACGTTTTAACTTGTGCCCGCTTTGTAAAAAAAATTGCAAGTGTACCCGCTTTTTCGCATAACTTCAGCATGTGGCTGAAGTAGCAAAGGCAATCACGCAAAACTTCAGCATTCTAGTAGACGGGCCTGAAGTAGCAAGTGTGCTGAACCAAGTGTGTTGAAGTTTTTGTTTGTAATTGATGAACTTAAGCATAGTAGCTGAAGTTTTACTCTCTATTTGCTGAAGTTTTTGTTTAACTTGTGCACGTCTTAGCGCAAAGCTTTTGTTTGTAATTGTTGAAGTTTTTGTTATTGTAACAGGCGAACTTCAGCTCTAGAGCTGAAGTTTTTGTTTTGTAACCGGCGACTACAGCTCTAGAGCTGAAGTTTTTATTTGTAACTGGCGATAACTGGCGAACTTCAGCTCTAGAGCTGAAGTTTTTGTTTTGTAACTGGCGAAGTTGCTGAAGTTTTGTTCTCTATGTGCTAAAGTTTTTGTTTAACTTGTGCACGTCTTAACGCAAAGCTTTTGTTTGTAATTGCTGAAGTTTTTGTTTTTGTAACTGGCGAGCTGAAGTTTTTGTTTTGTAACTGGCGAACTTCAGCTCTGATAAACATATTTATGGCAATCATCCCATGAACTGAAGTTCCATAGCAGCACCAACAACAGCGGAAGAAAGAAGAAGAAGAAGAAGAAAAAAACGAAGGAGAAGAAGGAGGAGGAGAAAGGGAGCTGACGTTATTTAAAAAGTGGGTACAAGTTAAAAATTTTAAAAAAAATAAGTATAGGTTAAATGGAGGCGACCAAATAGGACGTCCCGTGCAATTTTTACAATGAAATCAAACATAACACGGAAGTTTTAATTTAGTGGCATACATGCTGATATTCTTTAAGTACGTTTTTATCCCCAAACATAATGTTGTAAATTATAATCAATCAAAAGGCTAGAAAAATATAAAAAGATCTGACACAAGTTATTTAAAGAATAATATAAGATTAAAACCTTCAAATGGTGAATGGTGACCAGGCCTTATTCCATGTGGTTTGAATGGTTTAATTTTTTAAGGAATTTTTACATTATTATACATTCGTATGAAACTATATTATCCTCTTTATTCAAATTTTACTATAATTACATATTATATATTTAATTATTATTTATGTACATTTTAAGGGAATTAATGATAATAATTAGTGTTTTAAAATCACTCAAATGTATCTTCCACTCCCCCCCACATTTCTCTCTCCACATACCACCCCCCCTCCCCCCACGTATCTTGCACAAGAAAGCAACAATCCACCATTGACAACCATTAAAAGATTTGAAGCTTTGAATTCGAATTTAGGTTTTCAAAAAATATTATTTGTTTGAATTGAGTGTTGTTGCAAAGAATTGAGAATTCTCTCCATGTCTCTCTCTATCACTCAATCCCTAATTTCAGTAATGTAAAACAAAGGAAAAGAGAGCAGCAATTCCACCATTGACAGCCATTAAAAAACTTTGAAGCTTTGAATTCGAATTTGGGTTTTCAAAAACCGTTATTTGTTTGGATTGGGTGTTGTTGCAAACAATTGGGAATATGATTTGGAGTTTATATCTCAATTTTGAGGGTGTTTTGATGAAGATTTGATTTGATTTTTGCTGAATTTCAGATTGAAAGTCGAAGAAGAAGACGTGATATACATTATATTTACGAAATTGTAGAAAAATTGTAGAAAAATTGTATTCTGTTGTTTATATATATATATATATATATATATATATATATA
>ML341472.1:6707-40303 GCA_005239505.1 Nicotiana paniculata | reverse complement strand
CTTTTTTAGCCTGTCATAAAGAGGGGCGAGATCTCGAGATAAGTCCTTATAAAAAGGAGATATATAATTTAAGCTTCCCAAAAATCTTTGAAGCTGAGTTTTGTCAGTAATAATATCAGGGAACTTCGAAGCAAAATCAATAGCCCGCTGAATAGGAGTAATTTTTTCCTGACAAATATTATGTCCTAAAAAACGAACATTTGTTTGAAATAAAGACATTTGTGGTTTGGATAATACTAAACCGTTTTGTATAACAATCCTTTTAAAAATATCAAGATATTGGAAGTGAAGCTCCAATATTTTTGAAAAAATCAAGATATCATCTATATAGACAATTATAAAGTCTAAATAAGGATTGAAAATATCATTCATGATTTTTTGAAATTCAGAAGGAGCGTTTTTCAAACCGAATGGCATTACATTCCATTTATACTGACCGAACTTCAATCATCTTTGTCTGATGTGAATATTCTTGATGCATTAACCTTAAATGTTAAGACCTATGGTTATAACTATGTTCCTGGATCTGAGCTAATATGTTTGTCATACAGGATTTATTATAAGTTATTGTCTACTTTAAATCCTAGATGTAAATTATATGATACATCTGATCAGACTATTTTGGTAGACCCATGGTTATAACTATGTTTCTGGATCTGAGCTAATATGTTTGTCATACAGGATTTATTATAAGTTATTGTCTACTTTAAATCCTAGATGTAAATTATATGATACATCTGATCAGACTATTTTGGTAGAAACTAATTTTGCCAAATCAAAGATCACCACCAGAAGATCTATCAGGTGGGATGAAATTGATTTTCCAATTACTTGGACTCTTAATTATGTGATATCTCCTAGTCAGATAACTGATAATCTGACAAATAGTGATTTTTCACATATTACTCAAAATCCAGATGGTAGTATTTGTATTCAATTTGATGATAAGTCTACAGTTTATAATAGACAATCTTTTTCTCATAATCGATTATTACATGTTGTGATTGCAGCAACAGCGACAACAAGACTTGACCAGAATAAAATTTGCTCCAGCTCTCAAATTCCTTGCCCTAATTATCACCTGTCTGATAAACAAACACAAAATAATCAATCAATCGTTCAATCAACTACGCCTCAGTACAAAATTAATTAGAAAAAGTAAAAGGAGATAATAAAAGGACCCTTATTTGATGATTTTAGGATCTGATAATTGAGAAGAAGAACGCATGAGCTTAGAGACGAAGTAACGGAGAATTCCAATGAGTACCATTCCTACCGATCATGGTATTACTACCCAGTCTCTTATCGCTGTGTCCAACACTAAATCTTCTCCCATTTTTTCCCTTTCGTTTTTCTCCGAATGGATCAATCCATCTCTGGTTTCTCCTCTTTGCTTAACAATGGCGTTTTGGGGACGGCTGGTTTTATTATTTTTAATCTTTTTAGCGAGAAAATACCTCATGTAAAATTTTAAAAAGAAAATAGATAAAAAGGCATAAAAGAGGTCCCTTTCGTTTGGGCTTGAACCAACCCTCATCCGGCCCATTACCCCATTCCAAATTATTTGCACTGAATAGCCTTTTTTAGGGTCACTCTTTAAATTTTGTCTCCGTTAGCTCATTGTATTATCTTATCTTGTTATGGTAACCACTTGTTTCTTATTATCTTGTTGTTGGTATTGATGTTTTTTTTTTCTTTCTTTGAGCCGAGGGTCTATTGGAAACAACTTTACTATCCTCAAAGATAAAGGTAATTTCTGTGTACACACTACCCTCCATATACCTCACCCGTAAGATTATACTGGATTTGTTGCTATTGTTGTAACTCATTGTATTATCTGCAATTGATCAAATTTTCCATTACTTACATCGTTGGCAAATTATTTCATATTTGTCTTTACCTTTAACGATGATCTAACACAAAATGAGTGGACTCAACCCGTCCAAATTCATCAAGTAAAAGTGTGAATTTACCTATTAACTTTTGATTATGGTTTAAAAAAATTCCACAAGCTGACTCTAACTCTAACAAAATAAGAAAATGCAAGTATTTAACTTTATATATTGCTTGTATCTATTCCGTAGGCAAGATAAACTATCGCCGATGGTTTATCCGGAACAGCTTCTCTACTTGCACAAGGAAGGGATAAGGCTGCATACTTATTAATCATTACCCTATTCAGATCCTACTTGTGAGATTGTACTCGATATATTATTATTGTTTTTTTTTTAAAGGTAAACCAACATTTAGAGAAAGAGCTTTTTCACTACGAGAGATTCCAATCTTGCAATGCTTGAATTCTTCATGAACATATTATGCTTTATTCTCGTTATATGTGAAACACATGTATGAAGTGTCATATCATTTTCTTATAAATATATATACAATCATTTCCCACTTTCCATGTTCTTGAAAATGGGTTCAATGAGTTTCCCTTCTACCTTCTCTAATAAAAGAATCCCTACAACTTTCCAAGAAACAAATTCCCAATATTCTCTCCAACCAAAAAAGAAATTTTACCCTCATACAAACATAAAATTTCAAGACCAAAAGTATATTTCTAGTTTTATTAATTTAAACCAATTTTATTCTTTGAGTTATGTCTCCAAAAGTAATGGCAAACTATGCCTTGTGAAATGTAATATTACAGATAATAATTCATCAGAAACACCAGAAGAAGGGCAGAGAGCTGTGGAAACAGTACAAAAACTTTATAATGCACTTAGAAATAAAAATCTTAATGAATTATCTGATATAATTGGAGAAGAATGTCGATGCATTAGCAACGTTGCCTCCTCCTTACAAACTTTTTATGGCAAGGAGGTATGCTATACTTTATATTTATTATTACTTCGTCCCGTCTTAAATATTAGTCGTGTTGGCAAATTAATTTTGATTCAAAATATTTGGCGTTTTAGAAAAATTACCAATTAATTCTTGTCAAAATATTTACTTATAATTAATTACCTTATGGGTTATTTGGATGGTTGTTACCCGTTGTATTGTATCGTATTGTTGCTTTAGATACAATGTTGTGATTGTTTGTTAAATTTTATTATATCGTATCATTAAATTCATCTTTATGTAACGGCGAAAAGTGCCACTTTATAGAACAACCGATTTGGTGTACTGGTCGCGTCATTCCCTTATTTTTTTCTCGCATCTTGCATTTTCATATTGTTAAATAATCTTATTTTATCTTTTACCTTACCTTTTTATGTAATAATTCTACCTTGTACCTTATTTTTTCTTTATAATATTGCAAGTTTATTCTCCATATTGTTGGTGAATGACATCATGAAACTATAAATAACAGTACAATCTATCTAAACATTGTTTACAGCAAAACGATACAGCACAATACTATACGATACATAACAACCATCCAAACAAGATGTTAGTGACTTGATTATATAAGTATTTTTTATATTATCACTGCATATAATTTGAACTATATACTAATAATATATAATAAGTTTGATGTTCTATATTTGCAGCAAGTAATAGATTTCTTCAATTCAATCATAAAGCTCCTGGGGAATAAATTTGAGTTTGTCATTCAACCCACCATACATAATGGAACGAGTGTTGGAGTTGCTTGGGAACTAGGTTAGCCCATTGTTGCATACTTTTATTTTTCCAATTTTTTTTTAATCATCTGATATTCGAAACTCGTCAATTGTCTTTTATGTTTTTTTCTCCTTTTTTTTTGGCAGCATGCTGCGAAACTCATGTTCCTATTGGAAAAGGTTTTGGCTTCTATATGTGCCATTATTGTAAGGGCAAGATGATGATAAGGTAAAGTAGAAACTATATTGCGCTGACTCTCCAAAATGTTTTAGTACTTGTGTCAGATCCTCTAAAAAATATTGCTTTTGGAGAATTCGACACGTACCCAGAGATATTTTCAGAGAGACAAATTAATATACACTAGGAAGAAAAAAAGGATCAAGTCATCAATAAAGTATGGAATAATGCAGTTGAAGAAAATTATGTAGGTGTTGGAACAAATATTTTGGTTGAAGAACTTGGAGCTGAAAAACACAATATATGTCTATACACCTATCTAAAAGCTAAATAATGATTTTCTTTTATAACCAAGAAACTCTTAGGGTGAGCGACTCATGATTTTTCCTTAGGATTTTTACATAAATAGTCGGTCAAATTTACTGTTTACTTTTTCCAGACAGTATACATAAATAATAGAATGATTATACACATATTATATATGAATCATACATATATTATACATCTGCCACTATTTTAACTTTAAGCGCTCGTTAATTCTCCATTTCCCTTTGAATGTCAGGAATGTGGAGATGTTCATGGACCCACTCCTTCAAATTGAGCCCGTTCGATTGGTGAGTAGTAATATTTTAGTAGTATGACAACAACATTATAAATACATGATCTAAAATTTTGGATAGTACTAATTTATTTTCCTTCTATTTTCTTCAATACATCAGAAAGTATCATCCTTCCTTCTGAGAGCAATTCAGAAGATGAATCCTCCAGATCTTTTCAAGGGAAACAAGAAACAAGCTATGAGCATCTTGTTTATTATTCTACTATTTG
The DNA here is from genome assembly GCA_005239505.1 of Nicotiana paniculata. NCBI lineage: Eukaryota > Viridiplantae > Streptophyta > Magnoliopsida > Solanales > Solanaceae > Nicotiana > Nicotiana paniculata. The sequence goes on along the minus strand of ML341472.1, from coordinate 35,728 downwards.
CAGCTATACTGTACTTGGTCAAGAACTTACATTGAGGAATATCCATAAAGACATTTCGGGAATCGACCTGATTCTATCTCTTTTCGTTCCGTTTGAAGAAAGGAAGGATCTTAAAGAATCAATCTCTCTTTTTGTTGTTGAATCTCTCTTTGATTAATCAATGTGTAATATTCCAAATCCTCTTTACTAATATATGTGTTGTCCAGAAAGAGGAGGACTCAATGATTATTCGTTCGCCGAAATCAGAAGTTAATATTTTAGTAGATAGGGATCCCGTAAAAACTTCATTCGAGGAATGGGCCAGACCGGGTCATTTCTCAAGAACAATAACTAAATGGCCTAAGTTCTTTTCTTTCTGCTCGCTCGTAACTCCTCTGTTGGCATTGGTGATTTGATTCAATACAGCGGATGAGGAAAATTCAGGAAGCTTAGACAAGATAGAAAGTAAGGAAAACAGAAGGTGGGTAGCGAGGAAGAAAAGAAGGCGAAAACAGCTTTTGCCAAAACTTGATGTAATTTACCAACAAAATTGTAGTAACAGAAGCAGCAATTTTTGCTGCCATCTATGAAGATTACCACAGACGAAGCAACGTACGTAGACAAAAAATAGAGATCTTTGAACGGTCATTTTTTTCTATTCAAATTGTAAATGGTCATAGGAGATCATTTCCTCACAGCGACAAATAAAGCAATAAGTACCAGAAATTTTATATCAGAGAAGATACCCTCCAATGTAGATTGTATACCTGACATATACATCTTAGTTCCAATGTATTTGAACAAGCTAAGAATCTGTTAATGTTCCTACTAGCCATATATCAAGTATGCCAGGATTTTACAAGAACAGAGGAGCTACTGTACCTAGACCAAGGCCATGGCATAATTACAAAAACATCCTTCTGCCATAAGCTCAGAAGCACATCAATCCAGAATTCTAATTACATACCATGAGTCTAACTATGTTAACAAACTAAAATTACCTAAGAACCAAGATACATCTTCGGAAACATTAGCGTATCATCAAACGACTAAACAGCTATGACCTGAAATACCTGCAATAAAACACAGCGGGAGGTTGTGGAGAATCAGATGGAAGTACAATGCAAATGCTTATGGGCATCGAAAAGCAACAACTGGGCAAATATTCAAGTCAAACATAATCTTGTACACACATTAAAGATTTATTACTTGAGGCGAAATGATGTTGCCATCCCCACTAAGAACACTTTATTTCCTCTAGACCATAAAATTTTTCATCTTACAACTAAACAGAAAGAAAGAGTAAAATAGGGCACATGTATCATTAATCATATATTTGAACAGGAAGCAGTTACGGGGATATCCAAGAGCTGAAATGACTTGACCATATTCTAGAGAATGTTAATGAACTGTTTGTTTTAACAATGGTAAAACGAAAAGAGCTCTCTTGCATTTGACAAAACCATTTCTTTCAGTTTCCTTCAGAAAGAATACAATACATTTTCTACTAATTACCCCTTTAAATTATTTTTTTAATAGGTAAAGTCTTTTATTAGTATGGTACAGAAACAAGTAATGCAGAACAACGGTACTCTCACCACTTATACTACATGTTTTCCCCTAAAAGATACACAATTACCCATTTAAATTGAATGAACTGCTCTGTGAACTTTCCCTCCTGTCTTTTAGGCTTCTTGCAAAAGAATTGTAAATTTTAACTATTACATAGCTAATTGCAAATTGCCATAAGGAAAATCAGTGTAAATATCAAAGAATCGAGTTATTTTATAATTTTTTCTTGACATGATACAATCTCCCTCGAGGACAAAATGGTAAACTGCTTATGAAGGGTCAATGTGGCATACTTTACCTACCATAGTAATGTAGACGTATAGTCATTGCTAAACAAAATGACGACATGCCAGCATCTGAGGTATTTCCAAAGCAGAAATGCTTTCACATTCTAGGAGTTCCTGAAGCTTTGCATCGCACACAATCACCATAGAATTCACAGGATCCTGTGAAATGGAAAAGCAGAAATATGTGAAAAAGATTCAGATATATGTGACAAAATTGTATAGAGATATTAAACACTTGTAGTAGTGAGGAATTACAGAGGGAAAGGAGATAGAAACCAGAAAGGAACTGAGAGGAGATAACCAAAATAAAACAAGTTGATTATAGAGATACATCTACCTCAAGTTGGTTAAGCTTTATATACTCCCAAATACGTTTCAAGGCCTCTGTTTGGGGTATCTCCTTTTCTTCACTTCCAAAAAATTTGGCAAGCGCATCAGATATCGTAACAGTGGAAGAGTCAGGCTGTTCAACCTCAGCAGCCGTGGAATTAGCTTCAACCTTAGCAGCTACAGAATGAGCTTCAACCTTAGCAGCCATGGGATCAGCTTCAACCTTCAATCTTTTAGCTTGATCAGCTTGCTCAGCTTCTGCAGGGGTTGAACAGCGGAACATCTTAAATAAAATAGCTATAAACCCTTCAAACTATAGGAAGCTATTTGTCGATTTTTCCCTTTTGTCTTTTCCTATATACTTTTGGGAAGTGGGAAAATAAAAGATATGTCATAAACAGATATCACTTTTTATTTCACATACTTGAAGGATCTAATGCCGTAATATGTTTGGCCAGCAGCTTATTCATCTTGAACATATCGGTACAGTCTGTTTCAAAGAGTGCTCGCAGAGCATCATTGCAGATAATCTTTCGTTTGTTGCCAGGATCCTGTAAGTTGTGTTTTCTGATGTACACCCACAGCTGTTTCACAATCTGATCGAGCAAAGAAAGATGTATTTATGGTCTATATAATAACAACCAACCAAAATCTGGAGCTTCTATTGATTTCAAAATCAAACCTCTGTCCTGGGCATTGCCGGTTGACCAACAATGGCCTGAAGTTCAGGTGAAACACCACAGACTTTGTTTAGACCACCTGGTCCACCTCTCCTTTTCGTTCCAGAAGTAGCACTGGACAAAATAGAAACAGGATCAACTACTACTGTATTGTTAACGGTACACATAACGGTACCACCTCTCCTTTTGAATTGTTAACGGTTAACCACATAAACAAGTGGCTTAACTCGTACACATAGGGATATATGTTTATTAACTGAATCAGATATCATTTATTATTGAGTTCCGGACATTGATTAGGAAACAGAAGTCATCTAAAAATGCAGAACACTTAAGTTCCTGGTATAACGTATGCGCATTCCTCGTCAAAGTTGATGTAAGACAGTTTCAATTTAGAATTCTCAATATGGTTTATGCTATAGCAAAGGAACAATTCAGACTCAAATAAAAAAGAACTCCCAAATTGGAAATTCGCTTTGGAAAAAGAAAAAGGTAAAAACAGTATAAAATGGTTTCAACTACCAACTTAAGAAAGGTAAATGTGATCATTAGAACATATAATTATCTCTTAATTTTTTACCCACTTCACCTTTCTACTTTTACTTGTGCCAAAGTATAGTTTAGTCCAAACAACAACAACACCAACAACAACGAAATTTTATATAATCTTGCAGATTGTAACAAGATTCTGACTTGGCCAAGTAACAGCCTATAGGCGTTCCTAGCTGTCAAATTTGCAACTAACTTTGCAGACATAAACATAGGAAATGATTAATTAAAGTAATCAAATGAAATAAGAGCATAATCCAATATTATCACAAGCAGCTAGCAAATTAATTTTAAAAAAATTATAAAAAGCAAAGCAAAACATAACAACAGATAGTATTGCAAATCCCAGTTAGACACTAGCTATATGAGCTGGATTAACTAAACCTTTATACATTATAGTGAACAAAAAAAAAACATTTTTATAGCAAATTTTCAGATCTCTGATTATTATTACTGACATTGGAATTATTATGACTTCCAATAACACCAGAAAAGTACTTCCAATAACACCAAAAAAGTACATCTTATTAAATAAATAAATAAACAAAAAGCATAACCGCTTTTTACTCAACCTATATTCGCCCAACCACCAGCACCAATACTTCACATCCCTCNCCCCCCCCCCCCTCCCGGTAGCTCAAAACATTAGAATTTCAAAAAAAAATACAAAAAAAAAAAATAATAATAATAATAGAAACTCTTATGCATGTCTACCAAATATTAGTAAATTAAATTTTCAGCAAAACCATTTCTTCCATGCATATTTATCTTAATCGTAAAACGGAAATAACAAAGAGATAAAATTAAATTAAGAAAGAAAAGACAAACTTATCCTCGTCCAAATTATGTACATTATACCTTTCCTTGGGGGCAGAAGCGACATTTGACGCCACATGCTGAGTAGAAGCAGCAGCTGTTCTCGCAGCCACCGGCGACGCAGTTTGTTGCTGCAGAGGTGGTTGCCGGTGCTGCTGCTGAAAGTAAAGGTATTGTTGTTGCTGCTGCTGCTGTTGTTGAAGGGCAAAATGGGAATAAAATTGCTGTTGCGCAGCAAACTGTGGGTGGTTCAGGAGGGCAAAATGGTCTTTAATCATCGCCGGATGTTGTACCGGCTGCTGTACCTGTGATCGGAGAAGACTGATCTGATCACTGATGAACTCCGCCTTGTGTGAAAGGTCCTGTCCAAGTTTTGCTCCCAGCTGCTGTACGACGCCGTTTAACGACGTAACGGCGTTAGGGTCCGACTGACGGAGCAAAATCTCAACACCTCTCGCTATTTCCTGGTCCGATACCATGGTTTAGCTTTCATATAGTAACGGCAAAATTAACGGAACCGTTTTTTTCCTCTCTCTCACACACTCTCTCTGTTACTCTCTGTATCTCTGTTCTTCTTCTTTCTCTCTCTCTTCAAGCTTTCTTTTTTGCCTCTCTCTCTATCTCTATCTATATAAGCATTTAATGACGAATCTACCCTTGGCTTAGTTTAAAAGTTATGTTCATTGCCTTTTTGCATTTTGTTTTTTAATTTATTTTATGTCTTCTATCAACTGTTCGTATTATCTGCTCTGATCTTGAATAATTTAAATTTATGCCAAAAAGCGTTTTAGGATAGAGCATTTCCTTAAAATTACAATCTCAATCACAAGTTTTGGTATTATAATTTCTTGTCTTTGGCAGTAGTATTTTTCAACTTACGTATAACTAATATATTAATATATCTTATTCCGTATTATTTTATATATAATAAAATATCATGATTTTTAATATATAAATAATTATATAAAATGATAAATTTATCATTTCAAAATTTTTTCCAAACCGTTGGAGGATTTTTTATAAATAAATAATTTTTAAAAAAATAATAAATATGTGTTATTTTTAATACATCAAATCAAATAATATAACGACCTATGTGTTCCTCAACTGATAGCATAAAAAGGAAGCAAGGGTATGAATGCAAATTTTGAGAAGTGGGGACCCTATTGGAAAAATAAGGATTTTCGAAAGGATAAAGATAAAGTGGTGGGGCCAAAAGAGGTTGGGCTGAAATTGGAACTGTCTTGTCTTTCCCAACAGATTTTGAATTATCTTTTATTCAATTTTTGTTAATTTACATAAATACCCCACGAGGCCATATTTCTAACAAGGAAAAGTGAGGTTGTTATAGGAAAATAGGAGTGTTCGCGAGTCACAGCTATTGCCGTTTGATTGGATTGGGTTTGGTCAACAACTTAAAGAAGCTCACGATCTTGGCAATGTGACAAAAGATTTTCCGTATAAAATCATATCCATTTAATACCTATCTTTGTTTAATTTATTCTTTATTCTAGAAGTTCTTTTTACGGTTTAGCTTTTAATCTTCGAAAAAATTTTACATAAAAATAATTAGGCTCCCTGCTTTTTAATTTTATAACTCATATTTTAATTTACAACCAACTAACCTAAAAATAATAGGCTAACATTCAACATCAAACTCCAATAGGTTCTCGAAATTACTATTTAATTTTTAAAAAAGATTGATCAAGCTTTTAGGTTAATTTTCGAATCAAACTGTGACTCAAATATTAGTTCAACAAACCAAATCTATTTGGATGGTAAAAATTAGATTTTTAACAAGCTTAAATATGTGAGTTTAAATTTCGAATCTGATTTTGTGAGAAATTTGGAGTGGGTATTATTTAGACTTGTTAGAAATAGTATAAGGAGGTTGTATATAAAATTTGAAGTCATTTAATGGATATTTAGACTGGTTTTAAACAAGAATTGCAACTGAAAATCGTGGAAGAAGTTCGTCTACAAGTGCTTGTATAAAGGTGTATAAAAGTGTATAATAATGTATAAAATGTGTTTATACGCTTATATACAAGATTATACATAATTATACAAAAAACTGAATTCGTCTTCTTCCTTGCGTCTTTTCTGAAATTTAACTCAAATCTACTCCAAATCCTTCAAATTTAAATCTTGTACTCCTTTTGATATTTTCAACCAATTGGAACAATACCCAATCCAAACAACTAATAAACTCAAAAAATCCTATTTTCGAAAGCAAAGCTTTGAATGGCCTTCAATGGTGGACTTTTACTCTTCAATTTTCTTGCATTGCAACTAGGTGATACAGGGGGAGAAGCAGAAAATATACACTACCTTGAAGCATATGTAGAAAATGTAAGAAGAAGAGAGAATGGAATCAATGCTTGTGAGAACACAGATTTAACTCCATAGCTTTTAGAAGTAATGATTGTATTTGAATTTGCAAGTGCTTTCAAAATATGTACATTAGAGGCTTGATCGGGTAAAACTTAAAAACAAAACTATTTTTTGTTATGGTGTGAAGTCACGTGTATTTTCTTGTAATTCTTCCTTAATCTTTCTCTAATTTTATGAATTTGTAAGAAAAAATATTTTGTGAACCGACCAAACTACTATAATTGATTTGATTTTAGTATAAAATGGAACTAAAACAATTCACGAATATCCCTACTTTTACGGTAAAATGAATTTTTGTATATTTTTATGTTTCATGCTTCAATAAATAAAATTATCAACAAGTATCATATGATGAATTATTTTCTAAAACACTAATGAGTCATTTGGTTTGAGATATAAGAAAGTATAGTGCTGATATAAAAATATAACATCACTTTAATACTTTATTTGGTTAGCAAATTTGGTATAAGTTATTCCGGGACTAAAATTAATACTGGGATAACTTATACCTTATAGAGGGTGGGCAACTAGTAACAGGATAACATATACTTTCTTCTTAAAAATTATGCAATTGTCATTTTTAATACAACATACCAAACAGTAAACAAAAAATAATATCAAAATAATTAATCTCAACATAATTTATTTCGAGTTAAGCCATATTCAAACCAAACTGCCCTAAGAATGCACGTATCACATATATATGGTTCTCATATAATTTAATATCATTATATCTATAGGTATGTCCCTATGTGCACTTTTTGGACAGAATTAAACCATAAAACTAGTCAAAAACCTATGCATGGGTTATATTTTTTACCTCCAAAAGCTAAATCCCATAAAAAGGAGTTAGGTAACGATAGTAAGGCTACCGATAACATCACTTTGGAATGTGCAAAACATATTGGTTATTTAAGGGACAATGTTGATGTTTTCGTTTTTTAATTAGAAGGAATAAGAAACAATTATAGTTACCTTCTTGCGACTTCAGTACATAAAGTACGCTTCCCTTGAGCCTAAGGTTCTATTAGATCTCCTTACACATTATCTTTTTCAGATTTCATTTATTAGAATATATTAAATAAGTTATTATTGTTGCATTTTTTACTTTAGTACATAAGATCTTTATAGTTTGTATATGAAACTCGTGACTTTTTCTACATGAATTTATCGTACTGATGAAAAAAATATTTCAGAAACTCATACTAGGAAATGGTTTACAACCGTGACGTGAATTCAAATTAATCTAAGTCAATAATTCCAAATATAATCTTTAATAAGGTTTCAAATAGTGTATAGGAAGGTAGATCTAAAGGGTTGGAACTGTTTGACCAAAAAGTAAGAAACCTTTTGCTAAACTAATAAAAATAAAAAGGTGAAGGGTAAATTCTAGTTAAATATAATAAGTTCTACATCTAACATGTGCTTGAACAATACCGTTAAGTAACGCTTGAACCAATTTAATGCAAATGATATTAAATGATGCTATCGAGAATGAACACAATGGGACAATGATGAGCTATAAATATAATAAATGTCAATAGGTGTAAATAGAGAGAATAATTCACCCAAATATTGAATGAGGTGGATGATTCTTCCCTCTGATAACAATATAAGATAAATGGATATGGGGATATACGAGGTTTTATCGGATCTGATGCGAGAAAATGTAGAACAAACAACAAATCGAATCACTGTGGAAAGATAATAGTTTATATTATCTCTCAAGAGTCAACTTTTCATATTACCTACCTTTTGCCCTCTTTCTTTTACTATTTATAGGGGATACTCCTAAAAATCCTAAATGAGTACAATAGAGGGAATATTCAATAGAATTTTTCCTTTGAAAGTTCCAAAGCTATAGTAGTTGTTATTCCCTTTTCTGCTGCTCGACCTCGGCCTTAATGGCTTGCTCGGCGGCTCCATATTTTTAAGCCATGGTCGACCTCGGCCTAGTCGCCCATGATGAGCCGCATTCTCACACTTGATCACCCTTTCATGCCAAATTCTGACTCATACTCTTAGTCCCTCCGCTATCGAGGTCGTCTTTTGGTCGACCTCAATGAGCAGACTTCGTCGATAGCAACTCTGGAAAAATTCGGACGTGGAGGTCGGGTAGTGGTGATCGTTGCCGAGATGATGATGTGTCGCTCTGAGGGCCGCGGTCAGTAAGGCAGGTTCAGGATGACGTCATAGCTACATGCATCTTCCCAATGCATTGAATCATTTCTTGAGCCTCTGTCGCTTCAATTCTAGTGTCGTTTGGCGGTTGATGGCACCGATTTGAGCGTCGTAATTTTGTATAAATAAGAAGGGAGAGACCTTTTGGAGAAAAACTTTACCTTCTGATTCTTCAACCTTGCCCATCGTCTCTTCTCCTTCTTCTTGTGTTCATATTCCCTGCAATTCCCGTCATCACCATCTCTTCTACACTTTCGGCTCCGCCATATACATACTAGCAAAAGATGACTAGTGTAACTCCTCACTCTGAGATGGTCTCAGACCCAACTCCGCTATTAGTGGCTATGCCTTCTGGTGGAGGGGTAGACATTGCTATGGAGGATGAAGCTTCCCCCCTGTGGAGGAGATCATTCCTTGTAACCCAAGCTCCATGTCAGACTTTTCGAAAGAACCTGCACATGACCCTGAGCCCGTGAAGTCCGAGATGGAGGCAAAACATATAGCCGTACTCAGGGCCAAATACAACATCCCTGCTCACGTTGACCTAGTTCCAGCTGGGAACGACGTAGTCCAGGTTCACCGGCCCGGGTACTGCGCATTTTATGCCTACCCGTTCCAAGTGGGTTACTTTCTCCATCTTCCTCCATTGGCGGAGGAATTCTGCCATTACTACGGCGTCTGCCCGTTCCAGCTCTCCCCCTACATTTATAAGGTCTTCCTTACGCTGACAAAATTTTCGGAGCTGGCCGGCTGTGGAATTTCTATCCGCCATTTGTTGCACCTCTTCGCGCCAAGCTTCCATAGGGGCACGATGATCCCTCTTCTCCACCGAGTGACCAAGGGGCTGGTGGCAGGAATGGACGACAAGACGAATCGCCGATTTTGGTTCAACTTTATCTTCGCCAAGATCGAGCACGTGGTGGCGACCCCTATTGAATTTCCTGACTAGTGGAATTTTGCCCGTAAGTGCTCTCGTTGATTGAAGCACGTTATTTCCCCTTTTCCCCTGTTTTGTGGCTTAACCATTTTCTTTTCCTTTCGTGTAGCCGAGAAACATCCCCTTTCATTGGTCTCCGATATTTGTGATTGGGTGGCCCAAGTCCTGCCTCACACAGTAGGCATCGGCGACTAGGCATCTTTCAACAAGAAATTCGGACCCAAGCCCTCGACCGGTAAGTCGGGTTTCGTTCTTTAAATGCCTCAACCTTATTACAGTCCCCTTTTCTTCTTTTACTTACAATTTTCCCTCGGTGTTCTGTCGGAGAGCTTCGAGGAAGACAAAGGCTCATGTTACCACATTTCGTCAAGCGGTTGCCTCAGTCGGGCTGCAGTTCATGCTAATCGAGTCTGTGCGGAATACTTCCTCTCAGACACCGGCTTTAAGTGAACCCGACTAACAGACGGCTGCTCCACCAACAGAGACTCTGGCCTCCTCGGTACTGCAGCTAATAGACGAGTCGTCGCCGGGTGAGGAGGAAGTAGCTCCACTGAAAAGGCAGAGAGTGGAGATCGGCAATGTGGGCTTCACCTGATAATGAAGTTATTTTGGGCGTGGAGTTGGGACGTCCTTCAGTTGCGGGGACCGTTCCCCCGCCAGAGGTCGCTGTAGAACGAAGGCCGTTGGAGGAAGCGGATATCTCCAGGGAATAAGGGCAGTCAGGGCCAGTAGAGGTTGCATACTCGTCCGCCGGAGGGAGAGGAAAGACGGTTGTCGTGGACGATGATGGGTCCGGCTCCGACATAGACCCTGAGGAGGTGCGGGCGTTTGATGAGGGGTTCACTCAGGTAGAGGTGAGAACTGAGGGATCTACCCGAAACATTGTCATCACCTTGGACTACAATTTTTTAGTTAACTCGGAGAGCGTGGTCCCATCCCTGACTCCCCTCTGCACGGGCACCAAGAATAGGACTTTGCAGACACTGAAGGACGCGGACCTGTCGTTAGGCATGTCCGGGATGACCCTGCGAGTAAGTTTCTTGTCTATTTACTGTTTTCGTATCTTTTCCTTGTCTTTACGTTTTTTGTCTTTGTTAGTCGTTTTCTACCCGCTTATCAGACTCTCATTCTGGATATCGAGAGCGACCGTCGAGAAGAGAGGAGGAAAGTTCTCTATAAGAGAACGGAGTCCAAGTATAGGGAGTATCATACCGAGCACCGTGCACTGAGAAGCATACTCGGTGAGAGTGGTCAATTCCAGTCTCTCCGGGACGAGCTGAAGCAGAAAGATGATGAGCTGAAGCAGAAATACGATGAGCTTGTGAGAGTTATCGCCAGGTGTAGCGAGCTCGAAGGGGCGTTGAGAGTTAAAGAGGACGAACTTGAGGTGAGAAAGGGGATTATGGCCGAGTGCGTTGACCTTCAGGTTCAGGTGGCCTTCTTGCGGGCCGAGATCGAGCAGCGTGAAGCTAGAGCCAACTGTTTGAATGATGAGTTAGCCGCAAAAATAGCAGAGTTAGATGGAGCCGAGAAAGCTAGAATGGCTGTTGTGGCAGAGGTGGCAACATTAGTGGATTCCATTTGTGTCTTCAGATATGAGCGGGCAAATAAAGTGGAGATGTCTGCTCTTAAGGAGGCGAGACTCGAAGAGCGGAATGGAGGCCTAGAGACAGAGGTCTTGGACCTGAACGAGCAGATTTCCGTCCTCAAGGCCGAGAAGGCACATCAACTGGCTCAGCCGTCTTCCTCTCATGCTTCCACTTATACCAATGTTCCACAGGATATGTACGAGAAGTGGGTTCATACTGAGGCTCGTCTAGACATATTCAGGGGCTTGATGATGGTCGTGAAAGCTTTTGAGGCAGAATTTGAGAATGCTCGTGTTAAGGCACGTGCAGCTCGGGACGCTTGTGGCTACGATATCGGTACGCCCAGGGGAGGGTTATGATGATTTAGACGGGCTCGATCCGGGTGCTTGGTATGATGATGAATACTCTAATGGAGAGGGTGCTGGTGATGATGGCGATGGAGGTGATGTTGCCGAGTAGCGTACTTGCTTTGTACTTTTGTTGTTTTTTTTGCGGGCATCTGTTTAGCCCTTGTAAGATATTTTTTTGGAATTATAATACTTTTGTTGTCCGCTTTTGAGTTTCTTATTTTTCCTTAGAATGTCTTCCTCAATTGACTGCTTTGATTGCAATTCAGTTAGGCTGACTGTAAGCTAAGCCCAATTGTATGCAAGTTGTATGCGAATGTCTTAGTTAATTCGAGCGGGGTCGAATATGAGTCGATTCGAACGAGGTTTAATGTGAGTCGATTTGAGCGTGTTCAAATGACGTCTTTCATATTAATTCGAACGAGGTTGAATGTAATTCAATTCGAGGGGGTCGAATGTTGACTTTAAAATTGATTCGAACGAGGTTGAATGTAAGTCGATTCGAGCAGGGTCGAATGTTGACTTTAAAATTGATTCGAACGAGATTGAATGTAAGTCGATTCGAGTGGGGTCAGATGTGTACTTTTAAGTGATTCGAACGAGATCGAATGTAAGTCGATTCGAGCGGGGTCAAAGTGGACTTTTAAGTGATTCGAACAAGGTTGAATGTAAATCGATTCGAGCAGGGTCGAATGTTGACTTTAAAATTGATTCGAACGAGGTCGAATGTAAGGCGATTCGAGCAGGGTCGAATGTTATTTCCTGGATTGGTGTAATGTGTAAATTTGGTGGAGACATGTGAACATCATGTGTTTGCATATTTCGATTTGTTTATACATTCATTGGAGAAGTTTACATGTTTTTGCTCTATTCGTACATACATTGGAGAAGTCCCAGTCTATCTATTATCTTCATTGGTCGATCTAGAGAAGTAGTTGAGAGGTCGAGCAATGAACCTATACTTAACTTTGAGATGACCTCTTCGTCGCCTCGTTAAAAACCTCCCCGAGAAAACCCAATTGGGACAAAACTTGGGTAAGGGAAAAAGAGTACGACTTTGGAGGACATCTTATCCTTAGAAGTTGAAGTATTTGAGGCGGGCTACGTTCCAATTGTTTGGTAGTAGTTTTCCCTCCATTGTTTCTAGTTGGAACGACTCTTTGCTTACTGCCACTGTAATTTTGTATGGGTCGTCCCAATTGGTCCCCAGTTTGCCTTCCCTTGGATCCCTGCTCGCTTGTGTTTTGGCCTTAAGTACATAGTCCCCGACTTTGAGTGGCATGACCTTGGCTTTTTTGTTGTAGTACCGCTCTGCCTGTTGTTTTTGGGCTACCATTCTTATGTGAGCCATGTCTCTTCGTTCTTCGGCCTCGTCGAGGTCTTGCCTTCTTCTTGCATCGTTGCTTGGCCCGCTCTCATTTGAATATCTTAGACTTGGTTCTCCGACCTCGACTGGTATCCCTACATTAGTCCCATAGACTAGTGAGTATGGCGTTTCCCCTGTGCTTGTCTTTGGTGTGGTGCGATACGCCCACAGCACCTTTCGCCACAGCCCCTTGGCGGTTTCGAGTTTCTTTTTCATGATATTCAATATGATTTTGTTAGAGGATTCATCTTGTCCGTAGAGTATTTTTTTGATGTGCCATTTCTCGAAGAACTCAGCGACCTTTTTCCTAGTGAATTGGGGTCCGTTGTTACAACTAATTTCTTTGGGGATATCGAAGCGACATACGATGTTTCTCCATATAAAGGTGATTACCTCTTGTTCGCGTTTTTGGGCGAATGCACCTGCTTCCACCTATTTAGAGAAATAGTCAGTTAAAACCAAAAGGAATCGTACATTACCTCGTCCTGTTGGAAGGGAGCCAACGATATCCATTCCTCATTTGATGAAGGGCCAGGGCGACATGACTGAGTAGAGGTGCTCGCCCGCTTAGTGGATCATTGGGGTGTACTTTTGGCATGGTTCACATTTTTTAACAAAATTAGTTGCTTCCTTTTTCATTGTGGGTCACTAGTAGCCTGCTTGTATGAGACATCTGAGTAGGGCTCGATTGCCGGTGTGAGCCCAACAGTGACCCTCGTGGACCTCTTCTAGGACGCGTCGTGTCTGGTTTGGTCCCAAACATTTTGCTAGAGGGCCGCCATACATCATTTTGTACATGTCGTTATTGATGATATTATACCTGGCTGCTTGGATTTGAAGCCTTTTGGTTTATTTTTTGTCGTTTGGGAGCACGCCGTCCTGTAGGTAAGCGACAATACGGTTGTGCCAGCCCCAAGTTAGGTTAATAGTGCGTATCTCAATTTGGTCGATGGTCGAGTGGAGGAGTGTGACCACATTCTCTTTTCCGCTTGTGCTTTTAGTAGTTGCCGCCAATTTGGCGAGGCCGTCTGCCTCGACGTTCTACGCTCAAGGTATTTGGTCGAGCTGGTGTTATACCCCATTTTAACTAGGTCAAACTAGAGTATAACATATTGGTAATTTGAAAGGTTTAATTAATTAATGAGAGTCGTCACCTAATTATTTTAAAGGTGAATTAGGACACCAATTATATGATCTGCTTAACCTTTAAGACTATGGGTAAGGGTTCTAATTAATCTTATAGGAAGGTTATTAAATCACCCTTTAAGATCCATTAAATATGATTAACCGGTCAAACTTAGGTTAATATAAAATATAAGTAGAGAATTTAATATTTTTATACATAGTTAAAACAACACATAACTATGTTTTACATACAAAAATATTACTAAATGAGTCAAACTTGAGTTCAGTGTGCCAAAAAATACTATAAAGACCATTTTTCAAAAATCTAAATTCATACTTGAACATTGGGAAAAAGAAGCAAGCTTTTTATGGCCAAATGCTGCCAAAGAACATTAAGTATTTCCAAAATGATATGGGCAAACAAAAAAAAAGGTCATTATCAATATTTTAACTTATTCAAATTGTTGATTTTAAAAGCTCTTAAGAACCATGTAAATACAATTCGCTATTTGTTATTAACTAGAGTAAATGCCAGTAGACAAAATAATATCTAGCTACCAAATCTCATATAAGATAAATCCCAAAATAAATCATCAATCATAAAGAAGTTAAACAAATGATAACATAAAAAAAAATGAAAGATGCCATAGGCATCCCCAAGCGTTTCGCTTATTTTCTTGTTATCTGGTACTTTCTACGAACATGTGTTGTATTAACTCCATGAGTAAATATGGAGAGTCTCACATTAAGACTCCATGTGTGGATAAGGAGAGTCGTGTCACTTCAAGTGTTCATGCAAAGAAAAAGAAAAAATAAAGATTAGTAAAGAAGCCCTATACTAAGGTAAGGACAATTAAAACAAACCAAATTAAAGAAGCGCATCAATTCACAATTTTCTACTTCCAAAAATTTACATTACTACAAAAAGAGCATGCAAAAGAACCTCATATGTCCCTTACTAACATCACATTCTTAATAGGAGTATGTACCCCACATATATATACTTCTACTCTCTNATATATATATATATATATATATATATATATATATATATATATATATATATATATATATATATATATACTTCTACTCTCTTTTCATAAATCATGAAAGTAGTTATTTCAAAAAACCTACAGGTTAACATGCTAGGTATAAACACACCATTTAATCTTCAATAGAATCCTATAGGCATGCTGTTTAAATGTGAAAGACATAAATAAATTAAATATTCACTTAACAATGCACATTTAGCTTAATTTATCTTAAACAAAGTGGTCAGAATTATATGGGCAAAACGTCTAAAGCGAAGGTTCAAAATCATATTTGCTACTAATATATTCTTATAACAAAAAATTAATCCTTAAATCAGATTAATAATCTTGATGGCTAACATATTTCCACGGTCATCATTTATTTATGATAGGTATAAAAGTACAAATATTGATGGAACATAACTAAGCTTGGACTAACAAGTAAGATCTCACTGAATATTCGTTAGTCATATTTACGGTACTCTAACATTCCCCTACGAGCATGATTCTAAGTTATGACAAAAGGTATGGAGTTAACAAATGATATTATCTTTAGATGATGACGGAAGCCTAATAAATCTCTTCTGGCAAACTTTAAAAATACGAATGGACATAGCTTATAGATGATGAAGGATGATAAAATAAACAACAATATCTTTCAGTTGAATAAAACTTATTAAACCCATAGGCATGGTTTATAGAGTCCATATATGAACTTAAGTAGTCATCTTTTAGCATAATTATCAGCACAAAGAGTCACAAAAAGAAGTTTTCCAATTCAACAAAGATACCTTATTTTTTGAATAGCTAGACAACTTTCTAACTCAAAATCAGTTTGCAATATGGAAGGGGATTTTAACATGCCATAGCAACTACCAGCTCTACGAAATCGCTTTCGAACATAATAATTCTAACAAAATGTGCTAACTAAATCGACATTGAACCATGTCTTCAGTCACAGTTTCTTCACTTAAACATATGATGAGACATAACACATCCTAAATATTAGAAAAAAGAAATATATCACATGATTTCTAATATACAACCAGCAACTAAAATACTTAAACTCATGATTTCTAACACATTGCCAGCAACTAAAAACACTTAACACGTGATTTCTAACACATAGACCTCAACTAAAAATACTTGACACATGATTTCTAACAAGCGACAAACACAGAATGACGTCTTGAATTAGACGATATCGAAGATTAACAAGAAACACTTTGAATGTCAGAAAATTGCAATGAAACTAATAATGTTTTTCACAATATGTGTAGAATTTCAAGCACGCTTAGTATTGCAAAATTGAAAAAAAAAAAAGAAAAAAAAAAGAAAAAGAAAATAGAGAGAAATCTACTGACCTTTTGGGGTGCAGCGAACATGGGCGAGAGTCAAGGGACTATCTCAGGCCTCGAATCCACTATTCCGAAAGACAACAAATAGCCAAAAAAAAAAAATGAAGAGTATTGCTAGGAGCAACAGAGATGGGAAGTAAAAAAAATAAGCTAGGATTTTTGGACGAAGAGCAGTAAATCTCAGAGGATAGAGTTTGACGCTAAACCATTAGGTTGTGGGTGGAAAGGTGCGGCTAACCACCATTNGGGGGGGGGGGGGGGGGGGGGGGGGAAGCTTCCGAGCTTCTTTTTTTTAATGGCCTTAAAACACCACTATTTATAATGAAAAACTAGGGCTTAATTTCTTGGTGGGATTTTGAAATTCAAACGGCCATAAGAGTCGTTTTGAAAATCAAACCAAATCTCTGAGAAATGAGTCCTTCAGACTTGGAGAATCAAAATTTCAGAAGTTTTTTGTCTTTATATGTTGGCTGACACGTTGAAGAAGAGAGAGAGAGATGAGCGTTTGAGAGAGGGAGAGAGAGGTGTGGGGAAAGAGGCGTTCTTTGCATGAAAATGGTGCAACGAGTTTTGTCTTGGAGATGGAGGAGTTTGGAATTTTTCTTAAAAAAGGAAGGAAGAAGATGGGCGACAGTTTTTGGCAGAAATTAGGACAGACATAGAGTTTTAGGGATTAGACTAATTGGGTTGGGTCTTGGTCTAGGTATTGAGCTTGAAATGGTCTCCCCCTCTTCAAATTAATTTTATTGGGCTCTCATATCTTACTAATTTGGACTCTATAGAAATATTTGGAACATATATAATGTTACATTTTAAATAAGCACTTAACTCAATAATAATTATATTAACAGTATTATTAGTAACAGTGCTAATAGTTCTTATAACAAAATAATACTTTTTGTAATAGTAACAATATCTTCAACAATTATGATTATAATAAATAGTGGTAATAATAGTAATTAATAAAAATAGAGCATTAGATTGTTAATGACTAGGGAGCGCCATAAAATTAATTAGAAGAAAGATAGAACAAAATTAGGTAAATATTTTAAAGTAAAATAAATACTACTATTTGATTAAATAAAGAAATGTGATATACTTTTCACGAAAGACGATAAAAATGATATTGAAATAAAATTAATAACAATAAAATAATAATACTAATATCCAATAATAATAATAATAATAATATAGATACTAACAATAATAAAAAATAATAATACTAACTAGGTCTATTTTGGGATAACATTTTAAAATAATTATTCTTAAACTATTAGCAATATTAGAAGCTAAAAAATAGTTTGGAAGAAAGGAGGGACAAAATTGAATGTCAACAACTGTCCCTCTTTGCTCGGAGACGATAAAAGAGTTTTCGGATCAAAGAAATTGACTTAGTAGCCAATTTTTTCTTGACTTATAAATGTGGATTTGAGTGTTATAAGGATTATGAAAGGATGTTTGGAAGGCTCCTGAAGCGAAAAGAAATCGTGGAGATTTATGGCCGAACTCTGGTCTTCGAGTTGACTACATATCACAGGTTTCACGAAAATCGGGCCATATGTAGTTCAAGATTTATGATATCTTGGAGTAGGACTCAACGAGTGATACTGATCCTAAAAATATTGCCCTAGTGTTGGATTATGGAGACACCGGGTGTTAACACTAGGCTGGTCATGATAGGAAAAAGATGTTCGAAATCAAGATTTTGATTAGAAATTTGAGAGTGAGGCCGAGGGAGTTCGAAGTAGACCCTTGACTTTTGTTGGAGAGTTTGGTATTCATCCCAACAATCTGCCCCAATTCACTGCTAAGATATAGTTTCACATTGCGCTATATTTCCTGCAAAGCTTAACAATGCTAAATATATTTGTTAGGAAATAAGATGCAATAGGGCATAAAAGTAACCTTATGAAAATAATATTTAGGCGACAATTCATATGAAAGCGAACTTATTGTGCAAACATATAAAAATATAATCTTATGGTGACATATTTCATGATCGCAATGCCATATGAAAATTTAGCTTATGAAAATAAATGCATTGGCAATGATTTATGAAAGATATGTTTTGACAATGCTTATGAAAGCTGGACCACTCGGGTGGAAATAAATTAATATCCCTTTTAAGAAGGATTAACCTTTATGTCCTATTTGAAGGTGGACGAACATGATATGTTCCATTTGAGGGTGGGTAACCCAAAATATCCAATTTGAAGGCAGATAGACCCGATATATCCTATTCGAGAGCGGATGGACCCGATAAATCCTATTCGAGGGCGTATGGATCCGATATATCCTATTTAAGGACGGATAGACCCGATATATCCTATTTAAAGGCGGATAGTCCCGATATATCCCACTTGAGGGTGGATGAACCCGATATATCATATTTGAGGGCGGATAGGCCCCATATATCCTATTTGAGGGAGGATAGACCCGACATGTCCTATTTGATAGACCCGACATGTCCTATTTGAGGGTAGATGAACCCGATATATCCTATTTGAGGGCGGATAGACCCGATATATCCTATTTGAGGGCGGATAGACCCGACATATCCCATTTGAGGGTGGATGAACCCGATATATCATATTTGAGGGCAGATAGGCTCGTTATATCCTATTTGAGGGAGGATAGACCCGACATATCCTATTTTAGGGTGGATGAACCATATATATCATATTTGAGGGTGGATAGGCCCGATATATCCTATTTGAGGGAGGATAGACCCGACGTAACAACCTGACCGGTCATTTTGAGATCTAGCGCGTCGTTCAGCGGGTTGAGGCTGTGAGAAGCTTAATTTTAGGTATTATGACCCGTGGGTGTGGTCGGAATTGAATTTCGGGAAGTTTAGAGTTGATTTGGAAAGAAAATTCTCAATTCAGAAGCCTTAATTTGGAAAAATCAACTAAGATTGGAATTTTGAGTAAACAACCTCCGAATCAGGATTTGAAGGTTTTTGTAGGTTCGTATTATGATTTCGGACTTGGGCGTATGTCCGGATCCGGTTTTGGATAACCGGGGAGCGTTTCAGCGGATATTATGGAAGATATCATTTTAGAAGAATTTCATAAATTTGGGCTGTAAGGCATTTCAGTTTGATTGATGTCCGTTTAGGATTCCAAGCTTGGGAATAGCTCCGTATGGTGATTCTGGAGTTGGGAGCGCGATCGGAAGTGAATTTGGATGTCCGTAGGTCATTTTGAAGTCATTTGGCTAAAGATAGAAATTTGAAGATTTTCGAGAAAATCCGACCGGAAGGAGAAATTTTGATATCGGGGTCGGAATGCGATTTCGGGAGTTGGAGCGGGTCTGTAATGTAGAATATGACTTGTGTGAAAAATTTGAGGTCAATCGGACGTGATTTGATAGGTTTCGGCATCAGATGTAAAAGTTGAAAATTTCTAAGTTCATAAAGTTGGGATTTGGGTGCGATTCGTGGTTTCGATATTGTTTGATGTGATTTGAGGCCTCGAGCAAGTCCTCATTATATTTTGGAATAGGTTGGTATAATTGGACGGGGCCTCGGGTGGATTCCGGGTGGTTAACGGATCAATATTTGAAGTTGAGAAAAAGCTGAGGTTGCTGGTGTCTGGTGCGACCGCACCTGCGAGGCTTTGGCCGCAGGTGCGGACAATGGGGAGCAAGTGAGATTTTGGTCTGGAGCTGAGGAAGTCGCAGGTGCGGGAGATTGGTCTCACCTGCGGGAGCGCAGGTGCGGAGGAAGGATCGCATGTGCGAAAATGAGGCTGGGCAGAATGTTTTAAAATCGAGATTATTGGCCATTTCTCTCATTTTTCTCATGGCTTAGGCGATTTTAGGAGGGCTTCAAGAGGGAAAATTCATCATCAATGTCAAGGTAAGTAACTCCTTCATTTTTCTAAGTTAAATACAAGGTTATTGCATGGAATTATACATGAAAATTGTGGAAAAGTTTGGAAAATATTGAAGAAAACCTAGAAATTGTAATTTAGATTTTTAGCCACGAATTTGAGCATGGAATGTAGAGTAATTGTATATTTGAGTTAATAAGGCTATGGATAGAATATATCTTCGAAAAATTTCGGATTCAGGGCACGTAGGCCCGAGGGCATTTTGGTCAATTCACCGAGCGGAGTTGGGGAAGTATATAATTTGAATTTGTTGCAAGTATTAGGATGAATTTTCATTGCTTTGCCCGTTATTTGGTAGTTTTTGGGGCGTTGTGCATCCATTGCAGTCGTCGGAAGGGTTTGGAAGCCGGTTATTGGACTTCGGAGCGAGGTAAGTCTCCTTTCTAACTTTGTGAGGGGGAATTGTCCCCCTAGGTGAACTAATTTAGTATGTGCTATTATCTTCGGGGGATACGTACGCACGAGGTGCCAGGAGTCCGTGCGTAGCTACTATTATGCCATGTCCGGGTAGTCTAGGACCCACTAGCATGCCTTACCTATTGTACCTGTGATCCTGCTGTAATATTAGACTGTTAATATAATCGAAACCGTAATTTAATATCTAAAGAAGACTAGAGTTCATTTTCTTAATCAGCTGGAAAGAGAATTGTTTTCCTCAGTGGATAATTGTATACTTGATAAGGTGATATTATTGAATATTATTAGACTTGGAAAATGAATTTCGAGAAAGGATTTGAACACTATTTTGTGGTTTTTAAAAGAGAAATATGTCATTTACTTGAGTATTTGTTTTCCCGACGTATCCGGGGTGGACTGTTGATTGTGCATGACTGCATGTGACCGCTTCACAATTTACATTCCGCGAGCGGAGTGTTATTTCCCCCACTCTCATGGGAGCGGGCCATACGCCACGACGGATTGAAATATTCACTTATAGTTCGAGCCGTTCGACCCTCGGCAATGCATAAACATGATTACGTTATTTAGAGGTGCACTTATGGTACGGACCGTTCGATCCTCAGCAGTGCACATAGTTGATTATTATGACGACTCAGGCCGGTTGTCCTTATCTTGTATCCGCATGCTAAATTGTTAAATGTTTTTTCATGGATTTTTAAAGTGATAAGATATTTGGGGGAAAACAAAGAGGAAATTGCTTATTTAAAATATTTGGGGGAAAATGAGGAAGTGGTAACTGTTTGTTTACTTCAGTATTTACTTGGATTTCAGTGCCTTATATATATTGTTGTTTTACTACCTTTACATGCCTACCGTGTTCATCATATGTTGTTAATTAATTTGCTGGACCTTAGTGAGTGTCTAATTCGACCTCTCGTCACTACCTCTCTGAGGTTAGGCGGGCGACTTACTGAGTACACGTTGTTTTTGTACTCATGCTACACTTGTTGTGCATTTTTATTGCACGGGTACTTTCATAGTGACATGGCTGGTTTGGAGACTTAGGCGAGCTGCACCATCCGGAGGCGATCCGCAGCTGACAGAGTCTCCCTCATACTGTATTTATTTTCATTTTAAATTCCCTGTCCAATTTGTATTTCGGACAAGCTTTGTGCTGATTGTATAAATTCTTAGAAATTGCTCATGTACTTGTGACACCGGGTTCTGGGGTGTGTTTGGGATATAATTGCTAAACTGGAATATTTAAACCATTGCATTTACTTGACGGGTTTTATTTAGTTATTATATAATAAAGTGGAAGGAAATGATTTTCGTAAATGTTAAAACAGGAATTTATCTCGACTAATTAATGATTGGCTTGTCTGAAAATGGTGTCCAAGCGCCATCACGACCTTCGAAATTTTGGGTCGTGACACCCGACATATCCTATTTGAGGGCGGATAGACCTGATATATCCTATTTGAGGGTGAATAGACCCGACATGTCCTATTTGAAGGTGGACAAGCCTGGCATGTTGTGCTTGATGTAATACAAAGATTGATGCAGTGCGAAAAGCTTAATACGGTGCAGAGATATTGATATGGTGCCCATTTTGTAGTGGTAATTCATGGTGTGATGCAAAAATTGTGGTGCGGATACCCATGGTGCGGAGAGCTTGATGCAGTGCCTTTACAGAAGAAAATATTCAAGGAGCGGTGTCACTAATTTGGGAATTTTCATGCTGAAGTTTATTATTAGTAAATTCCTGCACTCAAAGAAAACTATGAGTATCAAAATATAATTTGCGATAACTCGGCTTGATCTTTTTTTTCCTCTTGCGGCTTCTGACTTGATGTCGAGCTTTTAAATAATGTGCAATATCATTCAAGAATAGCTAAAGGTTGCCCCTGTATTACTCAAAGAGAGTTGTTAGTATAAAAGAAAATGGTGCCTTGCATAGAACATCAAAGTTTGGCGTTGAATCTGCAACTGTTTTACTATGGCATTTCAAACTTGCTGATGCGAAGATGACCAGGATTTAGCTCTATTGTTTTGCCGAATAATAAGAATCCTTTTGTGAAATCTTCCCCAGTTTTAGATTTTGGGGGAAATAAAATTTAATTATATTGAGACCGAACCCATAGGGTTGTCTACGTATCCCCTCTTAAACGGGAATCAGTTCAAAACATAGTTCATTACAAAAGTCTCAGCAGAATTTCAAAAGAGTAGTACCAAGGGCGGGTGGGTGGAGAATGGTTGCGATATGACATCGTTCTCAGTTCTCCTAATCTGCTATGTGCTTTCTCTTCAAACATTGTGGTGCCAATTTTGATGGATCGCCTTTGACAATGATTGTGCCTGCAGTGCTTTTTCTTCTTGGTAAATCATGTTGTACCATTATCTTGCCTAGTTCAATCATGCTTTGTATCTTGAATTTGAGGGCAGACCATTCTTCAGTGTCATGTCCTTGAATGTTTGAATAAAATGCACAATTCTTGGATGGATCAAAGCTTTGAGGTGGATGCTCAGAGATAAATCCTTTCCTTGGTTGTAGAAGACCGTTGGCTTTCAATCTATCAAGTATGTCAACCAATGACTCATCCAAAGGTGAGAAAGAGCAGAGCTTCATCTTCTTTTGTTGTCGAGGGTTGCACTGTGCTCGGGGAGATTGCTTCTGAAAGTTCTGTTGAAAATTTTGCTGGTGATTAGGCTTGAGATGCATGCTCCTAAAGTTGGAATTGGCATAATTTTGTGAAATATGACTATTGTCATAGCATTGTGGTTGGTGCATAGTCGTGGCAACTGGATTCTTTTCTTTCTTTTTTCATCGCAGGTTTTCAGGTATCTCTTGATGGAAGGCTTGGTAATAGCTTGAGTTGTCGAACCATCCACAACTCTCCCTTCCTAAATTCTACATTCTAGCTCTTTTCCAATTCAGATCAAATTGGAGAAATTGCGTGCACAAGTCGCGAGCAGCTTATCAAAATATATGCCTTCTTGAATTTGGATGAAGATTGAGATCAATTCTCCCTTAGGCAATGTAGGGTGTATTTTTTAAGCTTCTAATCTCCATGGCGTGACATACTCTTGAAAAGATTCATGCGGCATTTTCTTTATTTTGAGCAAATCAGTCATGTGCGAATCACGTCCAATGTTGAACTCATATTTCTTCAAAAAATCGCGAGCCATATCTTCCCATGTACGCCATTTGTTAAAGTCTTGTCTGGTGTACCAAGTGAGTGCTAATTCAGACAAACTTTGAATGAATAGTCTCATTCGTATAGCTTCATTATGTCCAATACCAACCAATCTGCTGCAGTAACCCTTTAAATGAGCAATGGGATCTCCAATCCCATTAAATGTATTGAACTTTTGCAGCTTGTACCCTGGCAGAAGCTCAACATATGGATGCAAACACAAATCTTCATATCGTAGACTTCGACAATTTCTCGACTGCAATTTTTCTCCAATGACTTTCTTCAAATTATGGAGTTCAGTCTCCAAATTTCCGGGGCAAATTTGCTTGGTTTCTTTTTCAAGTCTCTTATACGAGCATGCTGCTAGTTGGTTTTGCTTGTCCTCCTCGAATGGAGTTGTGGTTATAGGAAGTTGGGTATCAGGAATTATCATGACTTGATTGGGATTGTAGGTTACTGGTATTCGTGGAGAGATTGTATAAGTAGGAGTTGGGTAAGGAGATATGGTTAAGCAAATATTTCGGGTGGAGCTGGAAGCGGATGTTGTATTTGGAAGTAGGTCGAAAGTGTTACAGAGATTAACCAACGCATTTCTTCGTACCACATTCGCCTTGGTACCATCAGTCTGTGCTTGCAATAGTCCCTTACTAGTGCTGAACTCTTCAAATCAGTCTGTCATTATAGCCTCGTCCTTTATGCAGATTCACAGCCAAAACAGTGTTCAATGCTAGGCAACCTTTAAAGAAAAATTAAAACTATACAAACAAAAATAAAGTGTTAGCGTAATCATCTTAATGAAATAAATGCATAAAAATAATAGAATATATGATTATGTAGATTAATTCATGATATGGTTAAGTAGGAACCTTAAATTAGAAATGATGGTCAATGTTGCAAAATGGATGGACGAGAATGAATTGTTATCTAAGGGACTCTAAAGCTCAAGACTTGTTGACATGGAAACAGAATGATTTGAAGTTTTGTGAAGGGTTGACTCATGTCGAACATCAAAGCTTTAACTTTATCATAAGTTCTTGTCATTGCCTAACTCTGATGTACTTTAAAACGCTGCCTCAGTCTTTAGGGAGTTTCTTATGACTACTCCATGGCATGATGTCCCTTTTGAGCAGACTCAACCTGCGTGCCAAGAATATGCCCCAGCTTTTTTCATGACGCAAAAAATGAAAATTTTGCTATAATGAGACCGAGCCTTATATAGACTGCCTACATATCCCACCACGGGAATCAGGTCAAACGTAGTTCCAAAATACATAAAGGATAATTTTGCTAAAATATGACCGAACCCGATGTTGATTGCCTACGTATCCCACCAAGGGAATCAGGTCCGACGTAGTTCAGTTACATACAAATAAGGATCTAAAATTTTAAAATAAAAATGTCGACCCCAAAATCATATTTATCCGACAAGAATCAAACATGTCATAGTTCGTTACAAAGATGGATGCAGAAGATGATTAATTAAGCGCACAAAATGATATTGCTACTTCAAAAACTAAACCTTAGTTCACGATTTCCAACTATTCTTCTTCCGGGAGGTGCTTCTACATGCTCAATTCTTCTACATTGCTTGGTTATAGGGAAGAGCTGAATTAGCATATTGCGGATAAGCTACTTGGGTGAAATTCTGTATAGGGACGACATTTGGAGGTTTGTACCACATAGATTGAGGGGGAGGCACTGGTCTCTGAATGACTTTACCATTATCTAACAGCTTCTAGATTTCCTCTTTCAGACAATGACACTCATTTGTTGTATGTCCTAGCATGCCCGAGTGAAATGTGCAACACTTGGCTGGATTGAAATGAGGTGGAGGAGTTTTGGACGGTTTTGGTCTCATGATGAAAAATGATCTCAATCTCTCAAAAATTATAGAAGGTGGTTCACTCTAAAGGGTGAAGTTTCGGGATTTTCTTATCTTGGGTGCTGATGGTGGAGGATTTAATGCTTCATCAATCACCCCTTTCCCTTTATCCTCGAGGTGTGTCTCAACCGTCTTGACAAGCTTCAAAGTTGATCCTACCACCTTTTCTTGAGGTTAGTGTTCTTCCAAACTCTGAGGAGACTCTATGGATTTTCTCTTCAACGAGCTGCATCTGCTAGTAGTATTGGTGGATGGACTATATTGCTTGACAAAGTCCTTTACTAGGTCATTCCAACTGAACCATTTCCATGTGCCTTGCTTCGCATACCATATTAATGCTGGCCCTGTAAGCATCCTAACAAAGAGCCTCAACTTAAATTTATTATCTTGCCCTACGCATGCTAGCCAATCATGATATGCCTTCAAGTGATTTTGAGGACAACCTATCCCGTTGTACATTGGAATATCAATGAAATTAGGCGTATCCTTGTTTTCATTTTCTGCCTCAACTAAGTTTGACTCAGGTTGAGAGGCATGATTATTTTTCAAATGATCATTGCGAATCTCTTTATTGAATTGTCTGCCACCATGCTCTCTGTCTTTACTTGTATCTGTCAAGCTACTGAATGCCTTTTCTAGGAAGAAAGAGTGCAGATTTGGAAAAGACTGGGCAATACACTCATAAGTGGGAGGTGTAGTTGTGTGAATCGGAGAGTAGCCCTTTTCGTTGGATGAGTCCTTGAGATCGGCTATCATCTCCTTGATGCCATCAGTTTCTTGCTCCATTTGTGCCACTTTTGCTTCAAGCTTAGCAATCTTATCTTGGTATGATTCTATTTTTTCGCCGGTAGCTTCCTCTTCAACTAAGTCAATCACTACGATTTGGTCAGCCATATCGTCCTTGAAGTTTTCTTTACTTTGATGTTCAACTTAAGTCAACATTTGGAGGAAAACATAATATATAGATGGTAAGCACTAAAGCTAATAGTAGAACTTTTAAGAATGTATTTCTAAGAAGTCGATGAATCGAATCTTATTAAGAGGGCTTCGTATAAGAGAAGCCAAAAAAGAATAATTTGTTGGTATTTGGATATAGACAAGCTTGGAATCAAAATAATTGACAAGGTTGTCGAGGCCTGGAATACTCTAAAAATTCATATGAAAGTACTCTAAAAGTTTTAATATTGGCAAATCATAAAGTTGTCGAGGCCTGGAATACGGTATCAACCGTTTTGAGAGTTATGGGATGATCTCTCAACACGCATGCCAAAACTTAGAATTAGCGGGGTGCGTGAAGATTAGTCTCGACACCTAAAATAATAATACGAATATTTGAATTGAATAGATGGCAATTTAGAATAATTTGGTGATGCAAATTGGCTAAATAGTGGCCTTCTATTGCTTGATAGATTGCACAAATTTGGACATCTACCAATTTGTAAATGAGAGCTGGCACGAAGGTTGAAATTCTAAAATATAGGTAGAATACTAAATAAATTTTAAGAAAAATAGAGCTATGAGACAAGATAGAGGTTTATGCTTGTGTGAAAAGGACATGGACTAATTGAAAAATTATGTGAGGCACGATTGACAATATTTTGAAAATATGTAACCATATTTAAAGAAAGGGACGCAAATAAAATTAACTCGAAAAATTAAGTGGACAAATTATTTTACCTAACCATAAGCGATTACACTTTTTTTTAATCAAATCTTACTATACACCTTGTTGGTTAAAGAAAATTCTTAAAGCTAATTAAAGGCACGAATATTGATTGATTTCATGATAGGCGCCTTGTTGAAAAGTTTGCGGACAAAACATCCTATCTTATAAATAATAGAAGATGATACTCAACAAAAGATATCTTAATTAGATTCTAAGAATTGGAGTTGACCTAAGAGAAATTAGGGACTAAGTAAATATCTAAACGGTGCTCTAGAATCATTAAAGAGCATTAAGCGCAGAACAATTGGTGGTTATTATTATTAAGTCAAGAGGATGAGTAAACAAAAAATATATGAACAAAGAAAGTATATATTTAAATAAAGAAGTAAGCAAGCTCGATAGTCAATACTTTCATCTTCTGAAAAACAACAAAATGTTAGTACAAATAATAAAGTCAAGTAAGTAGCCTAGCAAATAAGCAAATAAGCAACATAGCAAGTGAGAAAGAAAAGTATGCGACACATTCCAAAGCTTAACAAATAATAGTGCGTCCTAATATAAGAGGCCTTTCTGTGCCAGAGGTAGGCCTAGCGTGTATTAAAGGAGAAATATGCCATTATGTGTCATTCCATAGCTTTAAATTAATTAAGTAATTTTTTTTATAAAAAACTAATAATAATAATAATAATAATATTTATAAAAATAATAATAATAATGATGATGATAATAATAATAATAATAATAAAAATAAATTAATTGCTTAAACCTTTTTTCCTTGTAATAAAAATTCAAAAAAAAGTATGATAAAACATATTTTCGTCATGTTTAAACTTCGCGATGTTACGCTTGATTATGTCATTTGAAAATTTTCATATATATCACCGAAAAATTATCATGCTCCATTACCTAGGATTTAATTAATTTAGAGCGAGTGGTCCACATAATTGGCAGGTTCACCCTTCAAATAATGTACATATGTGATAAGGTGTCACTTGGGGTTGAAAACCCACTTGGACATTTAGGTGAGGTTAACTAATGAATTTAATACACCTCGAGTATTAAATCACCTAAGTTAAAATGATGCATGCTCTTAAAAAGGTTTTGGTTTAGGTCTATCTTAAGTTGACTAAGAGTGAGTTTTCTAGACTGGTCTTCTCCCAAGTGGACAGCCTGAGAGTGGAAAACCTGTGACTGTCGACTGCACCGCTTATCAACTTACCCACGAACTTTCCCGTAAAAGGTACTTTTTGAAAAGTGCACGGCCGCAAACCACGTAACCGCTAGGTGTGTGCTTTATGTGAATTTTTCATGAGTGGAGGAAGTGAGACGAAATGAGTATAAAACGATAGTACACATAAACAATTCATATAAAACAATTTAGCACATAAGGCAATCTGATGTTTTATACGTCAATACCACACAAGAGGGGGGGGGGGGGGG
>ML341471.1:0-110173 GCA_005239505.1 Nicotiana paniculata | reverse complement strand
TTCCTATATTACTTGTCGACCACGTACACTTGCGTGTGCATTGGGAAATCAACCAACAACAACTCTTGAGCAAATATATATGTGCTCAACTCGATCATATCGTTATATGACCATGCGAAAATGTCATCATATTCTCTCAGGAATGAGTGTATTCTTCCTTATCTAACGGTGACAAGTGAATGCTTATGCGAGTTTCTTTGACCATTTCAGAATCTTCCAAGTTGACCACCTCAGTTTCGTCCAGGTTTGACTTAGGTTTGTTCTCAAAGTTCTCAACTTCTATGAAGATTTCCTCAGGTATCACATCTTCTTCTTCTATCTCTTCCGACCACTATCCTTATGTTGCGTTGTCTCATTACATGTCACAGTCGTTGGTTCATCAATGTAAGAAATGATAATGTTGTAGAGAAAAAATATGAAAGATAATGATAATCAAACATCAAGTTATTGATAAATGCTGAAACGTTAAACAAAGTAGTGTTTAAATGAATTCGAACAATGTTTTCCAAAACAAATACTGAAAGGAAAGAAAGATGTTTTTAAAACAAAATGCTTAAAAGAATTGTTTTCAAATAACACTAGCAGCGATGCTCCCCCGGGACTCGTCTGGCCTTGGATGGTGTGGCGGTCCAATTCATGAGAACTTCTCCCCTCTCCACTGTCTGGATGATAAGGCCTTCTTGCTCCCCATCCTCAACTATCACATTGCAGTCCATATCTTCGTCTTCCAAGAACAGGTTCCTGACACCAGCTAGAACTTCATCTTCTTCAGACCCCCACATCATGTTAGCCGGATGAAAGGATTGGCTCAAATGTGGTACAGGTTTCTCAAGAGGGTAATAGGGACCACGCCATGGCAGCGACCAATCATTATGTTCTTTCCACGTATACTGATATCTGAGCCCAAAAGTTGTACCGTGACATTTCAGTTGTATTTTCTTGGTAATGCCTTGGAGTTTCTTACTGATTGTTTTGCCGGGTTCATACCCTAACCATGCTAGTATGCTTTATATTTTACTGCCACCACTTGTCTTTCTCTATTGCGTTAACGTGCTCAATGTGGTGATAAGTCTCCCCACCTAACCTCCTTCTATTCTCCAAGACCAAAACAGTTTGGTTGGTATAAATGGGATTACTCCCGTCTCCATGAATGATCACTTCCTGATGATTCCATTCGAATTTCACAGCCTGGTGCAAAGTAGATGCCACGGCCCAAGCGGCATGTATCCAAGGTCGTCCCAACAATAGATTGTATGATGCGGATATGTATAGCACTTGGAATTCAACATCAAACCAAGTCGTATCCATCTGCAAGAATAGATTGGTTTCCCCAATTGTGGCCCTTTGAGACCCATCGAACGCCTTCACATTCATAGTCCCTGATCGTATTTCATGCAAACCTTTACCCAACTTTTTCAGAGTTGTTAGAGGACAGATGTTGAAGCTGGATCCTCCGTCTATCAAAACCCTGGCAATAAATATATCCTCGCATTGCACCATAATGTGTAGTGCTCTGTCATGGCTTAATCCCTCTAGTGGCAGCTCATCTTCATGAAAGGTGATCTTGTGGCTCTCCAGTACTTGACCCACCATATTGGCCATCTCCCCACTGGTGATGTTGTTAGGCACGTAAGCTTCATTTAATACCTTCATCAAAGCATTCCTATGCGCCTCGGAATTCTGAAGTAATGATAGGATGGATATCTGAGCGGGAGTTTTGTTCAGATGATCCACCATAGAATATTCCCTCGCCTGCACCTTTCTCCAAAGATCATCTGGGCCGGTTTCAATGATGGGTTTATTGGTAGCAGCTTCTTTACTTGTTCCTCCCAAATTATCGGGTGCATAAATTCTACCGGTTATGGTCATCCCTTGCGCCGCACCAGATCCTTCCATTTTTGCTTTTCCTTTCCTCCCAGCTTCAGCAACATAATCCCAAGGTACAACATCGGAATCAAACGATGGTGTATATGCTACTGTCACTGTGAAAGGTGTGGTCACTTCTACTTCAGATGGAGCAGGTGCAGATGCAAGTGTTGTTACTTCAATTTCAAACGGAGTTTATGCGGCTACCTCAACTTCGACTGGTGGCTGTATCTGTACCACAATAGGAGTGAGTGTGACTGCAGGTTTCATAAGGTCATCACCTTCCTGACTAAGCCCAATTGACCCTTCAGGATCCCATTCTTCATTAGCCTCTATCACATTTACTCCTTCACTCCTATGATCCGGAAGAGGGTTGTTGCGGACATTGGGTGCGACCTCTTTTGCTTGTATGACCTTGGTATCAATCAATGTCTGAATCTGGTCCTTTAGAGTGCGGCATTCATCGATGGTATGTCCCTTCATGATGGAATGGTATGCATATGTTTTGTTCGGATTGACCCACTGAGAAGAGTTTTCCATGGCAACAACGGGAATAGGGGTAACATATCCGACAACTTTCAATCTTTCATATAATTGGTCGATGGGTTCAGCAATAGGGGTGTATTGTTTGGGTGGTCTGCAGTCAAAGTTAGGTCTGGGTTTTTGATAGTTTTGGCGGGCTGGAGGTGAGTGATAATAGGCTGGCGGGGTGTTATAAGTATTGTAGGAAGTAGCGGGTTGAGGATATCTGGGAGGTGAAGGTTGATATGTGGGTTGAGGTGTTTGGTATGTGAGTGGAGATTTTGGACCTTGGGCTACCATCACGGCCCCTACTTCTTTCTTCTTTGATATACCCCCTGACTCCAATGCTTTTTTCGTGTCTTGTAATGCCTCAAAATTAGTCACCATCCCGCTCTTGATTCCTTCTTCTATCCTTTCCCTAAGTTTGATGATGTCAGAGAATTTTTATTTTCGATGACCATTAGCCTTTCAAAGAATTATGGATCCTGGGCCCTGACGAAGAACTTGTTCATCTGCTCTTCTTCCAATGCCGACCTTATCTTTGCAGCCTCTGACCTCCATCAAGTAGCATACTCGCGGAAAGTCTCTGTTGGTTTCTTCTTGAGGTTCTGTATGTAGAAGACATCCGGTGCGTTCTCTGTATTAAACCTGAATCGGTCCATGAAGTCCGATGCCATGCTTACCTAATTAACCCACTTCTTGGGATTTTGACTAATGTACCGGGATACGGCGTCTCTAGTGAGGCTTCTCATGAATAGTTTCATGCGAATCCTTTAATCTTTCCCAACTCCTACGAGCTTATCACACTATGTTCTTAAATGCACCTTTGGGTCACCCGTTCCGTCAAACATCTCGAACTTAGGAGGTTTGTAACCCTCCGACAGTTTTACGTCTGGCTAAATACACAGATCTTCGTAATTCAATCCTTCAATACCTTAACCTACTTCGACACCCTGGACCCGGCTTGTGAGATTCTTGAGTTCTTCTGCCATATTCTTTACAAGCAGGTCCTTTTCGGCGGATTCTAGTGTGTATGAGGTTGGTTGAGTGGAGTAAGGTAAGGTTTCTACATATATGGGGTTGTTTTGGTGTATACCGGGGGTTTGAGTGTAGTGGTGATCATTGGTTGAATTTTGCGGATCAGGAATAGGTCATGGGGTATTTTGAGGAGTATGGTAGGTAGTGGTTTACGGATACTGAGTCGGGAGATGCTGGTGTTGAAGAGGAGTTGGTACCGGTGGAGGGTTAGGATTTTGGGGAGGTGTTGCGTATTGGTGAGGTACAGGAGGATTTTTTGGACGTTGGTTTGGTGTTTTTTGAGGAGGTACTGGGTTCTGGGCATTTTTCTGGTTAATGTCTGGGACGTTTAGGGTGAGGGAAAGGTTTGCCAAGTTGCTGACCTGCTCAAGTTCCCCTTGCAATTCTAGTATTTTCTGCTCTAGTTGTAGGACCAAATCATTTTGTGTCAGAGTACTCCGACCATCTGAAGTTTCAACATTCTCTACGTGCGCAACATTTTCTTTCCAGATACCACTCGTATCATCCATCTTAGCCTTTCCCTTACTTTTTGGATCACTTGGAGGAGGAGGAGGTGGATGGCCTCTAGATCTGGTATGGTATGCTGATGATGCCAATATGTGCGAACCAACCTTAGGGGGTGTGAATAATCAAATAAAAACAAAAAGGTAAACAAGTCATCAAGGGTTTTGAAAAGACATTTTCAGTATTTAAACATATATTGCGGAATTATAAAGTCGCGTCCTAATTTGGGGACCTCGTTGTTCCCGAGGTAGGCCCAACGACACGTGGATTTGGAGAAACTTAATGCTGATAAATGCCTCATTTCATTAATGTAATAAATAAGTTGAACCTTTAAAAACGACAATAAATAAATGAGTCACTAATGGCATTTGCCTTATTACATCCGAATTCTAAAACGACTCTAGAAAAGAAAATAATTCTAATCTACTTGGTCCCAGAGGGACCTTCTCCAGGCTTGGCCTTCTAGGCCCCATCAATAAGATTTCCCAGGTTGCGCATGTCCAGCAGCAGATACACCCTTGCTAGGTTTCCTCCTTCGTTGCCCTCTGCATTCTGAAAGTCTACGACCTTTTTCCTCATCTTTCCTTCCAGTTCCATTAGACCCTGCTCCAAATATTCCAACCTTTCCGTCGACTTTGTATTCATTTCTCTCCACTCGTTAATTGACACCATGTCTACCTTGTTTTGTTGCAGATGCCTGGCCTCGGGCTCAAGGATTCTTTTGTGCAACCTCTTATACTTCACATGTGCTTCAACAACTTCATCTATGACCTTGTTTCCTCGACCGATCCCTGGCTCGACTATTCCTGCTATGTTATCCTCCAACCACGATAGGTAGAAATACACATGACCTGCATGGTATCGACCAAGCTCAATGGTATCCTTTTCCAAAAATAATCTTCAAATGCCATATGTGTTGGGACTCACATTTGTACGGGATGGCATCATCTTGAAAATCTTCTTTATGATGACTCATTTTGGAGACTCGCGGCATGACTTGGTTTCTCCCAGCTTGTCTCATGACCCTGATAGGAACATAGAGATATATGCCCCTCAAGGCAATCAGCAAAAAATATGGAACATCCCTGGATCTGATGATGAGTTTGCTAGTAGGGAACCACTCGAACATCCAATGGACCTTGTCCTCGGTCAGATTGCTAAAAAGTGTACCCAATCTATAGCGTTCTCTGATTGTGTAAGCCTATATGGGATGAAGGTCATTCTTTTCGGATGATGCAAATCTATTTGGTCATTCTATGGTCTTGGTTGAAATTCCTGACGGTACTGGCCTTTTTGAAGATGCTCCAACAACCAAATCTGCAGCAACAAATTGCAACCCTCAAAATGTCTGAACCCCTTCTTGCAACGGTCCAGAGCTCAGTACATTTCTGCTACGATCATTGGAACAATAGTGTATGTTTGTCCCTCAATTCCTTCCATTAAAGCCTTTGTTACCATACCCAACCTAGTTTGAATCCTATCTCCTTGGATTAGAAACACTATCATACCCAGAAAGAAGACGATGAATACAAAAACCCGGTGATGCGTCCAACTAGGGAAGTGATGGAGAATTCGTCATGAAAAATACGGTAGGAATTATTGCGTCCATATCGTTCGTAGAGGAAGTTGAAAGTTATGTAGGACTTCTTCAGGCAGACGAAATCATCATTCTTTCTCATACCCCCTAGGAGTGCGATTTTCTTAAACCAACAAACTAGGATTTTCCCAGGGTAACCCAGCCAAACCCCCTATTTCCTCCAAGAGGGGAGTCATTTCTACATTGCTAAAATGGAATACGGCCGTTTCTCCACCCCAGAACATGGTAGCAGCCTCGATCAATATGTTATTTAGCTGGATATCTAACAAGGAGGGTAGATTTCTGAGAAACCTCTTCACATGATTTTTGTCGTTTGGCGAAAGATTTTCGCACCAATCTAGTAATAAAAGTGGTATGTTTCAGACCATGCCGAACTTGGGGACTGAATGCCTCATTTTCTGCAGAATAAACAAAGTTAGACCCTTTCCCCCTCTAGGTTCGACTACTTACACATTAATGATTAGCATATTGGCATGTTCTCCAAATAATGCACATATCGTGATTGTGCCTGTTGGGATTATGGAAATTTCGATGGACTTTGGACAAGGCTTTTCCTTAAAAGGTCATTATGCGGATAACATATTAACCCCTTTCTAGGTTTGAGCATGATGCATGTACAGTTATTATCAGAGTAAGGTTTATAAAAGTCTAGACTGGTACCCTCAAGCGGACAACTTGAGAGGGAAAGGCACAGAACCATCGACTGCATCGTTGATAGACTAGTTTTACCGCAAATAAGCCTTTTCAAATTTAAAAAAGGGTAATATATGAAGAGGCGCAGACACTCATCAAGTGCCTCTATGGTATTGATTACGTACGAGTGGAATATGATGTCGAGCATGTATTTATGCAAAAGAAATATAACATGTTTGTCAAGTATTTTACATGATGAAAGCAATACAATGCGGTATTTAATAATTTTAAAGACAAGAAAGAAAGAAAACAAAAAAAGTGTTAGTTCGTTTAATGAAAAAACGATAAAACAGGAAAGACATGACAAAATTTAAAGAGTGAATTTAGTGAGCATAATTGAAGTAATGATGGGAAATGCATGTTGCAACCAGATTAAGCGAAGGATAGCAAGTAAGCTCATATAAAGGAAAATGGGAAAGGTGTGTGCATGTTGCAATAACAAAGGGTAAATGGGAGCGGGATGTTCAAGTATTAGCAAAATAATAAAGACATGCTTATTGAGATACATGTTGAACCACTATTAGGGAACAATATTATACATACTTGAAGATAGTCTTAAGTACACATGATTAAGCAGGTTCGATCAATTAGTCTACTAAGTTAAACAAGTCTAACCTACATAAAGCAAGGAATCTAGTAGCATATTGAACAATTGAAATGGTAGAGAGGTTTAAGTGACTTACTAGTTCGAATGAAACAGAGAAAGGTTAAGCAATGAGGCAGTGATCATCAATAGCAGCAAACAACAATGGATATTTCTGGCCTTGGGTTCTAGCCGGCCAGGAATCAAAAATAGAATATAATATTGGTATAGAGTATAGAGTTTTAGCAGTGAAAGTAGTTTCGAGTTCTTCGTTTTTTTAAGGGAATGAGGAAAGGGGTTTAAATAGCATTGGACAAGGGTGCATAAACATGGAAATAACCAATCAACTAATTAAGGAAAGAACTCAGAACATTATTAAGGTAAGCCAGAAATAACAAGGCATAGACGCGTAAACTGTAGTCACAGTGATTTAAGGAATCAAACAAGTCTGGGAATCAAAGACTCTTAAATTAAAGGCAAGAGTCATAAATAGATAGAAAGAATCAGTAAGAAATAATGAAATAAGAATCGAAACTCTAATTTTAGGGATAAGTAAAATTAGTCTGAATAATCAAAGGAAAAATCAAAATATCATTCACATAGACAAATATAGGAAAAATATTGAAGAAAAAATGTTAACAAAAAAGAAAAAAAAGAACACAACATATTTGAGCCTTAATTTTAGAGCAAATAAAACTGGTCAGTAATATCACGAAAATAGAATGCACATAAACACATATACGGGAACGTTAAGTAGATACTCAACCAAAATAGAACCAGAATAGATCTAAAAAAGATCCGAGCCCTAATTCTTGGGCAAATGAGATTAGTCGGAAGAATTTTCAACAAAAAATTTCAAAAAACATTCATAGACAGGTACACGAAAATATAAAGAAGATTTTTAACAAAAAATAAGAAAAATTTTAAACAGATCTTAAAAGATCTAAACCCTATTTTTTTGGGTAAATAAAGAACCAATAGAATCTCAGAGATTCGTACCCAAAGAGGTGAAGAATGAACATAGATGGAAAAGAGAGGAAGTTCGAACCAGATTTGGTCCGGAAATGGGGAAATCGGCTTGCCATGTTAGGCAAGCCACTATGTTATGCCATAATCGAGTAACCAGTAGCAAGACAAGATAAATAAGGTAAGAAGATCATCAATTAATTCCATATCTGGTTGGAATCGAAGGGAGATTAAGGTGACAGCGCTTAAGGTTTAAGAAGGGAGGAGAGGAGGGAGTTTAAGGGCGGCCGTTTGGAGATAGTGATTCGGGTTTGGGTGAGGGTAGGTTAATTAAAAGGAATGGGCGAATAAGGGCCGTTGATCTTGAAAGATCAACGACCAGGATTGAAGGAGGGATTTGGGTCGGGCATAAATGGGTATTGAGTTAGAGGGGTTATTTGGTTTGGGCTGGGCGAATTGGGCTAGTGTATTAGTTAATTGGGTTGGGGTGGTCCAAAAATAATTAAGAATAAGGACTATTATTTAAATACTCAATTCAATTAATGAATAATTTTGTAAAAAAATGATAAATAAATAGTAAAAATATTATTTGTGCATAAATAAAGTAATTATAAGTATATATGGGATATTATTGCAAAATGTGCAATTTTAGCCTTTAAATTGCAAATGTAATTATAATAAATGCATTAAAAATATTTATAACTTAATATGGGTGTAAATGATAAAATTAGATGATAAAATCATCATAAAATATTTGTCATGCAGTTAATGAGTATTTATATTAATAAAGTGTAGGAATAAATTGATTTAAAAAAACTTTTTAAAATTATAGAAAAATTATAAAAATGCTTGTATGTGATAAATCAAATGATGATGCATATGTACTATTTTGAAAGTATATATGTATATTTAAAAAATATGAGGGAAAAATTTGGTATCAACATTAATTTCAATATTAATCTGATTTCTCATTTTGTATCAAGTTAGACAGCGTATCCTTAAAACCACGTATAAATTCAATTGTTATCCGATTTTGAGGGGAAAAAGTTTGGCACCCACTATGGGGCTAAGGATAATAGTGGTTATTTAAT
Organism: Nicotiana paniculata; assembly: GCA_005239505.1. NCBI lineage: Eukaryota > Viridiplantae > Streptophyta > Magnoliopsida > Solanales > Solanaceae > Nicotiana > Nicotiana paniculata. The sequence goes on along the minus strand of ML341471.1, from coordinate 101,313 downwards.
ACAAATCTCCGTAACACACACTGCTTTACACTTGCTCTTTGAAGTGTCTTTGATTCCAGGCTAAAACACAAAATTGTCAAACTCCTAATAAACCCCTGCATGTCGACAACGACTCCGGTCACCAAGCTGAAAATAATAACATAGCGCCCAGTAATGAGATAGCACATGCTGATCCCATTGGAATTCCGATCATAGATCTGATTGACGCTAATTCGCATCTAGCTATCGATGTAAACTTGCGTACCTATCCCGAAAATAACATTCGTGGTGGAGCCCAACTGGCAACCCAAAACACACAAAACGTTGAAGGAGACGGGATCAGTCTACGACTGATCTTCGCAATGTTGCAGGCTCAACAGGAAAAGATTGCTCAATTACAGAACATAAGCCGTGCACCAAACAGGGTTGAGCCCGATCCGCCCCGGGAAGTCACCGACAGGGATGAACCGGTCGTACAAAGGTTGAACGAACATGAATTGGGGGCTAACCCCGAGATCAGAAAGATGCTCGAGGAGCTGATAAAATGGGTAGAATCAGGGGAGAAGAAAATCGAGGCTAACGATAAAAAGGTGGAAACCTACAATTCTAGGGTAGACCAAATCCCAAGAGAACCTCTGGTATTGAAGGGCCTGGATTCCAGAAAGTTCGTGCAAAAACCTTTTTCTACGAGCGCAGATCTGAAGTCGATCCCCAAGAAGTTCCGTATGTTCGAAATACCCAAGTATAATGGAACGACCAACCCAAACGAGCATGTAACCTCTTATACATGTGCCATCAAAGGGAACGACTTGGAGGATGATGAGATCGAGTTTGTTCTGTTGAAAAAATTTGGGGAGACACTGTCAAAGGGAGCTATGTTACAGTATCACAACTTACCTCCTAATTTTATTGATTCATTTGCTATTCTTGTAGACTCTTTCGTAAAAGCACGCATGTGCCATCAAGGTTGAGACTAGGAAATCAGACCTTTTCAAAGTCAAACATAAGGATAACAAGATGCTCAGAGAGTTCGTGTCCCGATTTCAAATGGAATGAATGGATATGCCGTCGGTTGCTGATGATTGGTCTGTTCAGGCTTTTACTCAGGGACTCAATATTCGAAGCTCTGTGGTTTCATAGCAGTTGAAGTAGAACCTGATAAAATACACAGCCGTTACATAGTCCTATGTGCATAACCGGTATCAATCAAAAATCAGAGTCGAACATCATCAACTTGGGGCCCCTTCAGGGTCTATCTATCTCGTCATATACCTCGACAGATCAAGAGAGACACCGATCGTGAACCAAGGCAAAAAAAGGGATCGGTATCAGCCATATAACGGAGATCAGAGAAGCAACGGGTCCGGCCGAAACTCTGTGAGAAACGAAAGGAGAAACGATCGAGATCAAAGAAACCGGGGACTCATGACCAAAAATGGCTTCGACAGGTCTATCGAGACTAAGGACGCACCGAGGCTATAGAAATACAACTTTAATGTCGATGCTGCCACTATTGTATCAACTATCGGGCACATCAAAGATACCAGATGGCCTCGACCTCTACATTCTAATCCAACCCAAATGGATACTAAATAGATGTGAAAATATCATGGCACTCACGGTCACAAAATGGAAGATTGTTGACAGTTGAGAGAAGAAGTAGCCCGTCTGTTCAACAAAGGGCACCTTCGAGAATTATTAAGCGACCGAGCCAAGAATCATTTCAGGTACAAGGATTCCAACAAAAGGTAGAACAAGAAGAACCTCAACACGTCATTAACATGATCATCGGCGAGGTTGATATCCTACAAGGGTCGATATTGAAACACACCAAAGTATCCATCACTAGGGAGAAACGAACACGAGACTACATACTAGAAGGATTTTTATCTTTTAACGACGAGGATGCGGAAGGGATCGTGCAGCCCCACAATGATGCACTGGTAATATCTGTACTCATAAATAAAATTTGGGTGGAACATGTGTTAATTGAAACAGTGTTAATTGATCCAGGTAGCTTAGCCGACATCATTCGATGAAGGGTCGCGGAGCAACTCAGTCTACAAGACCAAATCATTCATGCAATTTGAGTTCTAAATAGATTCAACATGGCATGTGAGACCACTAAGGGAGAAATAACATTACCAGTAAACATCACCAGGACTACCCAGGAGACTAAAATTTATGTGATCAAAGGGGATATGACGTATAATGCTTTATTCGGAAGTTTATGGATGTACAACATGAGGGCGGTGCCCTAGACACAACATTAAGCACTAAATTTCCCAACACTTGGCGGAGTCAAAACAATCTACGGTGAACAATCGACTACAAAGGAAATTGTCACGACCCAAACAGATGGGCTGCGACGGGCGCCCAGTACCTTACTCAACCAAGTACGAACGTAACATATCTTTCTTATTACATCATCATATACTCGTGACATACGGTCCTAATAGGCAAACATAATCATTTATAAACTCTAAACATAAGCCGACAAGGCCATACAAGTATTTGTATACATGACATCTGTCTACAAGCCTCTAAGAGTACATAAGTATCATAAAGGTGGGGATTGAGCCCCGCCATACCAATCAATACATGTCCTAATTATACTGAACAAATAAGTAACTCCGGAGCAAATAGAGCGCACCAACATCTTCTACTGAGCTGATAGCCTACTCGGAGGGCTCTCGACCTGACTATAGGACATGCGGACATAAAACGCAATGTCCCCAGGCAAAAGGGACGTCAGTACGAAATAATGTACCGAGTATGTAAGGTAGTATACAAAAAGCTAAAACTGAATTGATAATCTGAACATATGCTTACCTGTTGATGCTGACTCAATTCTCTCAATATAATAAGTAAAATAGTTGTTCGGCCCTATAAGGCTCGGTATATATATATATGTATACATGCTCTGCCATAGTAGGCTCGCTCAGAGGCGCTCGGCCATACTAGGATCTGTATCTTGACCAACTAGGCTCGCTCATAGGCGCCTGGCCACAGTAGGCTCGGTATATAACTTACCATCTGATCAAAGGTTGCCCAATAGGGGCCTGTCCATCGATTATAGCTCGATGGTAATGAAAATACTATGATACTCTATATATATAGACTCTCTGCTCTCTTGACTGGAAGAAGAAAATACTCAAATGAATATGAAGTCCCGATAAAGAAAATATTGTAACTTGCGAGACTAGCAAAATATTTGTAATTTTTGGGACATGAATTTTTCTTTATACCTCGTTATTAAACTTGTGTAATGAAGAGATCATGCCAAAATAAAAAAAGGGTTTAGCCTTAACATACCTGGGGTAGGAAAAAAATCCGTAAAGGTTGCACCGTACTCCTTTGGAACCGCAAAGTTTTACGTTGCTAACAATTCTCGTTGGAATTGTTTTGTTGCAAGAATTTTTGTTGGAAGCCTTTGTGGATTGAGTAGCTTCTGTTCTTGAAATATTTTGAACTAGGAAGAATGGACGTTCTGATTCTTTTTTAAAAGAGAATGGAACAAGACTTGAAAATGTCTAACAAAAGCTAAACGTTTTAAGATATGAGAAAGAAGGTTAACGCTTTTTTTTATTGAATTTTTGCTTCTTTTGTCTAAATGAAATGGAACAAGATTTTTAGATTTAATGCAAAAAGACTTGTAGTAGGATTGATTTTTTTTTTATTCTGTTCTTGAAGTCTTGAACGTTATCACTTAGTACTTTAAGCTTAAAGACTCAAATCTTGAATTCTTTATTGTTATGACTAAGTATTTTAATCATGGATTCTTTAGTGTTATGCCACCTTTCCCTAAATTTGTAAGACTTATGCATACAGAGACATACTGGGCTGCCACGTGGGGTGGGTCGAGAAACATTAATCATTATCCACTTATTAGGTAGTTAAGTAGTGTCACGTTATCTGGTAATTAATTAATTATCCGTAAAATTAAGAATTATCTCAAATTACTTAAAATACTAGTCACTTTTAATATACTTTATACACCTTACTATCATGGCCATGTGGTAACTTGTATGTCACTAGTCCATAAATACGGGGTATTACAGCTTAGACCGTATTTTGCCCCAAAGTGTCAAATTTTGACGAAATTCATTTTCTTTGATTCGCTCACCCTCTCACCTCCACGAATTTACTTATCACTTGTTTGAAATATTACAATCTTTATTATCTCCAAATGATCTTTTCCTTGGATTGATGTCAATTACCTTACGACAAATTCAACGTACAATACTACAAGGTACAACATCGTCGTAATTTAATACTACAGGACAAAATACTGACATAATATTGTGGGGCGTAACATCATTCCCCCCCTTTGGAACATTCGTCCTCGAATGTTGACTGATGCTCTTGTCATTTTCATAACTTATAGCTCTTGTGAATACCTTAATACTCTCGTTGTCATTTAGGCAGTTGTTCTGTGAATAAATCCAAAGGGCAGGGTATTCCCCCCATTAGGCCTCTTTCTCACAGTACCTATTTATGGTCGGAGTCTCATGCAGCCTGTACGACTCTGACCTTGTAAGTGCGCTTATGTCTCTTCCTTCCCTTTTTCCTTCTAGCTGTTAGCAAATTTCTAGGTCTTACTTTGTAAACATATACATAGCTCAATAAGATGTCTCTCTGGGCATCTATAGGTATACTGAATTTCTTCGCTCGATACCTTGTAGAACTTGGGAATATTGCTATATCTTATTTCATAGACTTGAATCTCTATCACATCTACGTAGGTCATACTATACCATAACTCTTACTTTGATTTATCATTACTGAGGTCTGCAACTAACTCCAGGTTACTCTCGTTGCTTATCCTTAAGACTAATGGTCTAATTTCATCTTATACTATTGAACTTTCATCCATTTATTGTTGATTCACCATCTACCACTGATAACTAGATCTCTTATGACACCTCCGCTAGGGCTCACATTTCATCGAGGAACATCTAAAATGATTATACTGACCCACCTTTGGCTATACCATGCTTTCATAACCGTATCTCACAGCATCCCCCTTCGATTCACCTTGCGTGGGTATTTTAATCCTGTCCAATTCATAAGACCCCTTTCTTTTCTTCGTCAGATCATTACTCAATGGAAGGCCCAAACATCATCCTTCATCTATCACAATTACACCCTCATTCTAATTACCAGGGCAACATTGCATCTCTTCTAAATGCTATTAATCTTAGATTTCTTTAAATTCATTCAGGTTATAGGGAGCTTCGTATAACTTAGAGAAACCATCTGCTCTTCTTGTTTTCATGGGCTTAATCATGAGGACTTATCCATTTTCGTTACCTTCTCACTCGCTCGTCCTTATCCTTACTCATGTCTTCTAGAACCTTGTCGCTTCACCGTACAATAGCTTGCGACCTACACATATCTATTTATATTACTTGTAACCTTTCAACTTGCTTGCATCATGGATTTCCCTAGATCATTTTTGAATCATCAAGCGAGACATCACATTGTCTCTAACTCTTTTTTACTCTCCTATTCGGGTTTTTTTATACCTAGACCATAGACTGGAAGATATGATACTAATGATACTGCTATTATTCCTAGATACTGAATCCCCCGCGCTTATAGTCGTCTATCCGATGTATGAACTATTCACAACCTTCTACATTTGAGTATTCTGCACATTGTTTACCTTTGCCTTATATCTCGCATCATATCTTCTATTTCTTTCACGATCTCCCTTCCACGTAGGTATAATTCACATTTATAACTTGATTCTCTATTATAATAATTGTACTTCTGGTGCATACACTATCCGGTGGGAGCTTCGTACTAACTCCTTATGGGCTGGTGCTCATCTGATTGGCTTTATCGCAGAGCCGATATAGATTATGGATAATGTACTATCCCTCTTAGCACCTCTGATATTTAATAGTGATGCTACAATGTTCTCAATCACGAAGTCTTCAATTTTCTGGGTCCAATAATCAGACTCCTGATTTACTTAGTTGGTGTAACTCTTTAGTTTTTCCTCCCCTCTGATCAACCTTTATGTAGGCTTAAACTATCTTGCAATCTGCAGCTCATGGTATTGGTTATTACTTTAGTCTTTCATGGATGCTATGGAATATCCTTGATACAATCGTCTAACAATTCAATTCTTGATTTATGACTTGGACTCAACTCTTTCCTTTTAACTTATACCGGAGTCTTTTACAGTTGTATATGCTGCATGTATAAAACTTCGAACCCTTAAGTGCGTTCATAACATAACCAACTCTGGATCATTGATCGAATAATTTCTTTCGTTCTATCTTAGCTTTCTTTCACGATAAGCTATTACTTTTTCTGGTTTTTTCGCCCCCGCGTTGCATCCATACTTAGCTTATCTTAGTGCCCACATATGCCAGAGTTTTCGTGCAACTCATATGATCTCGAATATTACTTTTAATTTTACTTCCCGTTCATTAGCCACAGTAGGTGCCACTTTCCTTTGGAGTTCTTCCAATATTGTTGTGAGACTGTTGTTACACGACCATTTCCTCTTTAGTTCATTGTGCTTAGGTTGAAGCCTTCTTCCTTATTTCCTCGGCTAGTCTTTCGCTGTAGTACTTAGGGAGAACCCTTGACTCTCGTAAAGCTGTGAGCTTATTACGGACCCTTTTGACGTCCTTCCTTTCCTATAATCATCTGTAGTTGCTTACCTCCATGCCCTTGTGCTTGTAGGGTTGCTTCTGAACTGATATTTTGACTTCCTTCCCAGTGGTACTTTCTTTTATCCCGTAACACTCTTATGGTATCTTTAACTACCTAGACTCCTATTTGAATATACCTCAAGTGTTATAATGACATTACTGCGAGGCTGAATCCTCCGTGTTGGGGGTTGACTATGTTTATCTTGCATAATCTGCTGATTTGTCTGTAACTTCTTGTCTAGTCATGACTAGGTTTTTTCTTTCGGAATCAACTACTAACTATTCGTTGGCCCATTCTCATACACATATTCTGCATAATCTTTCTTGGATTATTTCCTTGTCTTAACTTACCTCACGTACTAGCTCCTTATCTAACAATAACATCCCGGGAAGGAACCCTTACTTCCTTTTCTTGTCGTCGTGTTTACATAACGTCCTGGAATCGTAGCATATCTGTATATTTTAAATAAGTGCAATCTCATCCCTTTTTCATTCATTCCCTTTTTTTTTTTGCATTCTTCCTTTACCATTCCGTAATTACTAGAACCGATTTATTCTAACTTAATGTCACATCACTCCATATCCCCCCCCTTAGGGGAGTACTAAGATTTAGCACTACGACGATCTACCTATAGGTGATTTACCTATTCATCTTTGGCATGTTTTCACATCATCGATGAAATTTACTCATCTTGCGGTAATCCTTCTGTACAAAGGATAACAAAATTCTCTACTTACGAAGGTGACACCTAGTTTAACTGGCACACACATTTCTTTAAGTTTAACTTTGCTCACATTGCTTGCTTTAGGGAAGCGTCTGCCTGAATGACTATTATCTAAATTTGTCATGAATCTTCTTCTGTTGTTCATTCTATTATTGCTGGAAGAAAATCTGAAATTCCCATGATGCCGACTATTATCAAATCACCCTGTACCTAATTCATGTTTTAGATTATCTTGTTCACCAATATATACTGGTTTCTATTACTCTAGGGTCTAATTTTTCCTTTTGGTAATCGCGTTAGAATTGCGACCTTATTTCTCGAAATGAAGATGTGACTTTATGACCTATTCTTTTGTTGCCTCAAGGTCTGTTACCTCTCCTGTTTTCTTTCACTTGACTATAGACTCTGTAATACTGTCATCTTTTGATCTTCCGTTGCCATCATTGTCTCACATCTTACTCATAATTCTTCCTACTCTCTTCTTATTTCCCTGCTAATATTTATGCTTATAACTTTCTTTTGAAAATCGTAACAAGACATTCTTTTGCATTTTTCTCCCCTTGCTTCATTAATTGGATCTTCGGTTTGCTCAACGTTTTCGCTCTACTAGGGATGGGAGCCACACTAAGGTAGTATTTATCCCCTTCCAGGCTTTCAGTGCCTATCTTTGTAGCATTTATATCTAGTTGTACTATTTTAGAGTGCACCATCTGGGCGTCTCACAAGGAGATCTATTATCACGTTTGCACTATCCTTCAAAAATTTCAACTAACTCTGCCAATCCATCCACTATTTTGGGTTACTATATCCCGAGCCGGATCCTGATAACTCGTCCTTCTCTTAAACTATGTCTGTTAACTCCCAATAGGGTATAACTGAGATGGGTGTGGCCAATTATAGATACCTCTGTTACTGTTGAGCGTAACTCCTAATGCTTATATTTTTCTGCCAGAACTGTAATACTGATAATCTTCATTAACTGGGTTCCTCATACCCTTCTTCACCTTGCTTCTTTTACTTCTTGCAACTTGTATTTATCTTCTGAATCTCTCATTGTCTTTCACCATAAAGGTGGATAAATATTCTTGCCTTAAGGTTCCTTATCAAGAGGCTTACACGTCTTAGTATACACATGATTTGTTGAGTACCTCATATTTATCTATCATAAGCATGATACAAAAATTGAGTTCCTCTGACTTAAATCTTCCGTAGCCGCATTCAATCCCTTATCAACCGTCTTTCTAAATGTAGGTATCGATGTATTAGAATAAGATAGAGTTTAGAAAATTGAGTTCTCACAACTGAGCTCTACCACACGATCTAGAGTAAGAAGAAAGAGTGACAATCCTAAATGCCCTGTAGCCTCCTGGTTATAAGTGTGGTGCACAACACACCCATAAACAAGATTCTACTAGACACGGCTTATAGACTCCCTAGGACAGTATTGCTCTAATACCACTTTTGTCACGACCCAAACAGATGGGCCACGACGCCGCCCGTTACCTTACTCAAACGAGTACCAACGTAACATATCATTCTTATTACATCATCATATACTCGTGACATACGGGCCTAATAGGCCAACATAATCATTTATAAACTCTAAACATAAACCGACAAGGCCATACAAGTATTCGTATACATGACATCTGTCTACAAGCCTCTAAGAGTACATAAGTATCATAAAGGTGGAGATTGAGCCCCGCCATACAAATCAATACATGTCCTAATTATACTGAACAAATAAGTAACTCCGGAGCAAATTGAGTGCACCAACATCTTCTACTGAGCTGATAGCCTACTTGGAGGGCTCTCGACTTGTCTATAGGACCTACAGGCATGAAACGTAGCGTCCCCAGGAAAGAGGGACGTCAGTACAAAATAATGTACCAAGTATGTAAGGCAGTATACAGAAAGTTGAAACTGAATTGATAATCTGAACATATGCTTACCTGCTGATGCTGACTCAATTCTCTCAATATAATAAGTAAAATAGTTGNGACTATTATATGGATCGGGCTGCACCACAGCAATATACGTATGTTATGTATGGATCGGGTTGCACGCCGCATCTATATATATATATATATATATATATATATATATATATATATGTATGTATGTATGTATGTATAAATGCTCTGCCATAGTAGGCTCGCTCATAGGCACTCGGCCATACTAGGCTCTGTATCTCGACCAACTGGGCTCGTTCATAGGTGCTCGACCACAGTAGGCTCGGTATATAACTTACCATCTGATCAGAGGTTGCCCAATAGGGGCCTGCCCATCGATTATAGCTCGATGGTAATGAAAATACTGTGATACTCTCTATATATACACTCTCTGCTCTCTTTACTGGAAGAAGAAAATACTCAAATGAATATGAAGTCCCGATAAAGAAAATATTGTAACTTGCGAGACTAGCAAAAATATACGTAATTTTCGGGATATGCATTTTTCTTTATGCCTCGTTATCAAACTTGTGTAATGAAGAGATCATGCCAAAATAAAAAAAGGGCTTAGCCTTAACATACCTGGGGTAAGAAAAAAATTCGTAAAGGTTGCACCGTACTCCTTTGGAACCGCGATGTTTTACGTTGCTAACAATTCTCGTTGGAATTGTTTTGTTGCAAGAATTTTCGTTGGAAGCCTTTGTGGAATGAGTAGCTTCTGTTCTTGAAATATTTTGAACTAGGAAGAATAGACGTTCTGATTATTTTTTAAAAGAGAATGGAACAAGAATTGAAAATGGCTAATAAAAGCTAAACGTTTTAAAATATGAGAAAGAAGGTTAATGTTTTTTTTTTTGGATTGAAGTTTTGCTTCTTTTTTGAAATGGAACAAGATTTTTAGATTTAATGGAACAAGACTTGTAGTAATATTGATTTTGTTTTATTTTTTATTCTGTTCTTGAAATCTTGAACGTTATCACTTAGTACTTTAAGCTTGAAGACTCAAATCTTGAATTCTTTATTGTTATGACTAAGTATTTTAATCATGGATTCTTTAATGTTATGCCACCTTTCCCTAAATTTGTAAGACTCATGCATACAGAGACATACTGGGCTGCCACGTGGGGTGGGGTGAGAAACATTAATCATTATCCACTTATTAGGTAGTTAAGTAATGTCTCATTACCTGGTAATTAATCAATTACCCGCAAAATTAAAAATTATCTCAAATTATTTAAAATACTAGTCACTTTTAATATACTTTGTACACCTAACTATCATGGCCATGTGGTACCTTGTATGACACTAGTCCATAAATACGGGGTATTATCGCTTAGACCGTATTTTACCCCAAAGTATCAAATTTTGACGAAATTCATTTTCTTTGATTCGCTCACCCTCTCACCTCCAGGAATTTAATTATCACTTGTTTGAAATATTACAATCCTTATAATCTCCAAATGATCTTTTCCTTGGACTGATGTCAATTACCTTACGACAAATTCAACGTACAATACTACAGGGTACAACATCGTTGTAATTTAATACTACAGGACAAAATACTGACGTAATATTGCGGGGCGTAACAGAAATGTTCGCGGTCGAGGAGGTGATACCGGCATCTGTACTTTCAACATTGAAGGGTCCAAACCAGATCGTAAAAAAGGGGCCATATAGAAATCATTGATATCATCTTCGGCAGATTCAGACAAACAAAAGGAAGTCGAGGATGATGATTATAGTGTTCCTAGATCTTTTATTGCCCCTGATGATTCCGACGCCACTAAATCGACGGTCGAGAAGCTGGAATAACTCATATTGCGAGAAAGCTTGCCTGATCAAAAGGTATACCTGGGTAGGGGTTAAGCTCCAAGCTCAGGGAAAAACTCATTCAGTTTCTTATTACTAACGAATATTGTTTCGCTTGGTCCCACCTTGAAATGACAGGGATCCCATCGGAGATAACCACTCACAAGCTAAACCTAGACCTGAAGTTTCACCCGATTAAACAGAAGAGGAGACCACAGTCTGAGATCAAGAATGCTTTCATCAAAGACGAGGTATCTAAACTTCTTAAAATAGGGTTTATTCAGGAGGTAAAATACCTGGATTGATTAGCAAACGTAGTGGTAGTCCCTAAAAAAGGGAATAAACTAAGAATGTGTGTAAACTACAAAGATTTGAATAAGGCATGTCCCAAATACTTTTTCCCTTTGCCCAACATCGAACGTATGATCGATGCAACGTCCAGCCACGAGATCCTTCATTTTCTCAATGCCTATTCCGGGTAAAACCAAATAAGGATGGACCCGGGTGATCAGGAAAAGCACCTTTCATCACTAAATACAGCACATATTGTTATAACGTAATGTTATTTGGATTAAAAAATGCCGGTGCCACATATAAACGCCTAGTAAATCGGATGTTCGAGGAAAAAATAGGAAAATCGATGAAAGTTTATATTGACGACATGTTAGTTAAGTCCCTGTGAGCAGAGGACCATTTAAAAGATTTACAGGAAACCTTAAGCATACTGAAGCAGTACAATATGAAGTTGAACCCAGAGAAATGTGCGTTTGGAGTTGGGTCAGGTAAGTTCCTCGAATTCATGGTATCCAATCAGGGAATCGAGATCAATCCCGATAATATCAAAGCCATCCAAGATATCACGATCGTGGACAACGCAAAGGCCATGTAGAGTTTAACCGGGCGCATAGCCGCCCTAGGGCCATTTAGTTCGCAGTTGTCCGACAAGAGCCACCAATTCACTGCAATGTTGAAGAAGAAGAATAACTTCTCATGGACCTCGGAATGTCAACGAGCTTTAGAGGAACTCAAGAGGTACTTATCGAGCCCGCAAGTGCTTCACACACCAAAGACAAATGAACAATTATACTTGTACTTGGCGGTCTCGGAGATAGAGGTAAGTGGAGTCCTAGTTTGGGAAGACCAAGGTACATAATTTCCAATTTATTATGCTAGTAGGACCTTAGGTGAGGCCGAAACTAGGTACCTTCACCTGGAAAAACTGGCCCCTCGCTTTGCTAAGCACCTCTAAGAAGTTGCAACCGTACTTGCACTGTCATCCCATATGTGTCGTAACTACTTGCCCGTTGAGGAATGTTACGCATAAGCCCGAACTCTCGGGCCGATTGGCCAAATGGGTTATATAAATAAGTGGGTACGACATTGAGTACCGACCTCGCACCGCCATTAAGTCTCAAATTCTGGCAGACTTTGTCGCCGACTTTACATTGGCCCTAAAAACCCAAGGTCGAAAGAGAGTTATTGGTTAACTCAGGAACTTCCTCGGGAATCTAGACCCTCTCACGGACGGTGCCTCAAATGCAAAAGGGTCTGGACATGGCATCGTACTAAATCCACCAACAGGTAATATAATTAAACAATCTATTAAGACTGTGAAATTGACTAACAACGAGGTCGAATACGAGGCCATGATTGCAGGCCTTGAAATATCCAAGAGCTTGGTGGCATAGGTGATCGAAGCCAACTGCGACTCCCTCCTTATGGTAAACCAAGTGAATGGAACATTCGAGCTCAGAGAAGAACGAATGCAAAGATACTCGGAGAAATTATAAGTGACATTACATAGGTTCAAATAATGGACTTTGCAACATGTACCTCAGGATCAAAACAGCGAGGCCGATGCCCTCGCTAATTTGGGGTCGTCGGTCGAAGAAAATGAGTTCAGCTCGGGAGAAGTCGTACAGCTTATGAGATCGATGGTGGAAAAATGCTACACCGAAATCAACTCGACGAGCCAAACTTGGGACTGGAGGAATAAGTATGTGGAATATCTCAGGACTGGTAAGCTGCCCTCGGATCCAAAAGAGTCGAGGGTCGTGCGTACAAAGGAAGCCCGATTTAGCTTGCCCGAAGACGGAACCCTATTTAGAAGAACATTTGATGGCCCACTTGTAATATGTCTAGGGATGGGGGATACTGAGTATGTTTTGAGGGAAATCCACGAAGGTACCTGTGGAAATCACTCGGGCGCCGAATCAGAGCCGATTATTACTAGATCGACATGGAAAAAGACTCAAAGGAGTTTGTTCAAAAATGTGATGAACGCCAAAGATACGCTCTAATGATTCATCAACCCGGGAAGCTGCTCCATTTGGTTTTGTCAGCATGGCCGTTCATGAAGTGGGGAATGGATATCGCTGGCCCCCTTCCGTGGGCACCCGGTAAGGCTCAATTCATATTGCTTATGACTAAATATTTTTCTAAGTGGGTGGAAGCCCAGGCATACAAGAAGGCCAGGGAGAAGTAGGTCATCAATTTTATTTGGGACCACATCATATGCCGATTCGAAATGTTGTTCGAGATTGTATGCGATAATGGGAAACAATTCATCGGAATAAAAGTAACCAAATTCCTTGAAGACCACAAGATTAAAAGGATCCCACGGACACCCTAGTGGGAATGGACAATCTGAATCTACCAACAAAACCATAATCCAAACCTTAAAAAGAGTTAATCGATGCAAAAGGAAGATGAAAATACTGCACAAAGTCTGATGGGCATACCGTACAATTTCAAAGTCCAGTACCGGGGCTACCTCATTTTCTTTGGTTTATGGCGTTGAAGCTTTGATACCGGTCGAGGTCGGTGAACCAAGTATCAGATTCCGATACGCAACAGAAGAATCAAATGATAAAGCTATGAGTATGAAAGATATTACAATCGAAGGGCCAAACTTCGACACTTCAATACTGAGGACTTGGTACTAAGAAAGGTCACACTAAGCACCTGAAACCCGAACGAAGGGAAATTGGGGCCAAACTGTGAAGCACACACCAAATTATCGAGATCATCGGGAAAGGATCTTATAAGCTCGGAAAAATGAACGGCGAGCAACTACCTAACAACTGGAATATAACTCACTTAAAGTGATATTAATGCTAAGATACGGCCCCGTTATTTCTTTTATTTACATCTTAAACTAATGCTTGCAGGTAACCAACAAGGGACGGTACGACATTTTAGGTCTGAAAGCACGCGTTGCATTCTTTTCCCTTGAACTGGTTTTGTCCCAAATGTTTTGTTCATGAGGTTTTTAACGATTCAACAAGTAGATCGTGCTAACTTAAAATCGAAGGTCGAGAACAAACCGGTGACGACGATCACAACAGCATTCGAGGCCTCTCTTCGGTCAACCCTGAACACTGGGGGTCCATTAACCTCTGATATCGACTTTAGCATGGAAAGAGACTTCAGTATTGAAGGGTCTCGATCGATAGGATTCAATGTAAGGGACAAACGGTCAAATTAACCGTGCCCACATAGACTGCTCGAACCCTGACACAGAGCATGTACACATATATTACTATTATGCACAAGAATAAAGAGAAGTCTCTTCGTTGCAAAGATATTGTCCTTTGAAATTTTCTCTTTAAGTAAGTTTCATGCTTCCGATCCCCTAAATGTAACGAGCCTAACAGCCACCTTAAATTGAGTTCGAACAGTCACTCTCTCACTCGGGGATTGCCGTCTGAAAATAAACTCGGATAGTCCAAGCTATTAGACCTCGGGGTATAAGACCTATTAGGCAACCCCCGAATTTTAAAGGCCACGACCGCCTCCACTCGGGGACTGTTATCTTAAGCAAGCCTGGATAACCGGGGAAGCAAGCCCACTGCCCGAGACCCAAACTGAAAGGCTACGACCATATTAACACGACTCGTAGATGTCCGAAACCCGTAACATTAACAAGGCCTTCTAATAGAAAATATTTCATAATCGGTTCTAAAGGCTACCGTCGGCAAACTATAATCTAAATTACCTAATTTGGGAGAAAGTTTTCGGTAAACCTGAACCCCCAAGATGCCTTCAAACAGAATAACATAAAGGAAAGATTTGTTTGAACCTTCAAACATAACCTAATTATTTCATGCTAATGCATTTCTATCTTTGTGAATACAAATAATAAAGCGAAGGGAAAAATTTGAAATATGTGAAAGGGAAAGAAACCTTATACATTTATCCAAAATTCTTTTTACAAGGGCCAAGTGGCCCCGATACAAAATTGTACAATGGCCACAATGGCCTAAAAAAAGACAAAAAACGTCTAAAAGTATCCTAAGTGGACTAGTCTTCGCCAGGGGCCATGTCACCACCTTTTGGGTCTCAGCCACCTTCGGGTTCATCCGAATCTTCAGATCCCTCGGAATCCTCCATCTCAGGATAAGCCAGCTTCCTGGCCTTGGCATCAGATACCTTGGTATTCTCGATTTCAACAAATAAGTCAAAATCCCGAGCTCTAACTCCCTCGAGGGCCTCCCTTCGGGATTGCCACTTCATATGCTCCGCCATATTTCTCACTTGTTCCTGAGCTGCCTCAACATCGTCCTTATGCTAGGCCACCATCTCATCAGCCTCGGCCTTAACCACAACAATATCCAACTTGGCCGTCTCAAGTTCCTTTTGGCCAGATTTTCCTGGCTGGAAACCATCGATCTCAATTGAGATCTTTTTGGCCTATACCAAGGCCTTTTCCTTTGCTGCCCGGAGCTGGACCTTAGTCGAAGCCAGTTGTGCCCGGGCAGTCTCCTTTTCCGAGGCCAGGCTGTCCATATTTTCTTCCTTTCTTTGGCTCAACTTTCACTGTATCCACCTCCGCATGGAGCTGCTCGATATGGTCAAGTTTCTTTAAAATTGCGGGTTCTGGTTGTTAGCCACTATGTCTGAATCATCGTCACCGACTTTAAATACTCATCTTACCTGCTCGACCAGGTAGGCATGTTCCTTCCGAGACACTTCTAGCTCGACCTGAAGTTTCTCACTGAGAAGCTTGTATGCATCCCTCTTCTCAGTAAGTTCCCGCGTCTCAGCCTCGTGTTAGTTTAACTCTTCCCGATATTGGAGAAAAGTTTCATAATAAAGCAGTGCTCGGTTCCGAACCTGCACTATTATTGAGTAGCGAGGATGGTCGATGTAGTTTTACCCAACAAGGTCGGGATCGATTTCCACAGGGAGTTAATTGATTTGGACTCAGGTATCAATCTAAATCTAGATGCGTGTTTTGTTCCTAATTGCACTTCCACATATGTTTGTGTTGATTCTACTTCTAATTCTATTCTATTGTATGCAAAGATTAAAACTAAGTACAATATTTTTTATGTTATTTTTCAAGTATGTAAAAGGACTAGGGTAGTGACTTCCGCCTAGGTGGATACCTAATGAGTAGCAAGAATCTAGGGAAATCTTGATTTGATTGGGATCGTAATATAGCCATCACACCCAAGTACTCACTCTATACCTCTCGGTGGTTTGAGTGATTTTGGCCAATTTGGCTTTCTCAAGTCCAAATGGGTATTCATGCAATCCAAGTGATACTAGCTCAAGTTAGGTATTACTATCTCTAGGTTTAACTCTTTAATTGGGGCTATCAATTTCTTGAGTTCACCCCAATTTCTTGTTAGCCTAGTTTTCCTAGACTTAGTCCCTCTTTCTCAAGAAGATACCAAGTCATAAAGGCATGAATCAATGTTTGCAACCACTAATTCTTTAAATCTAGCAAGAACTAGGCGAAATATCTCCCTCTTTCTCAAGAAGAGACCAAGTCGTAAAGGCATGAATCAGTGTTTGCAACCAATAATTCTTCAATTCTAGTAAGAACTAGGCTAAATATCACTAAGCCATAAACATTCAAGCCCTAAAATTCAATACCCATTAAAATACCCACACAAGGATTGAGTCACAACCCCAGCTATGGGTCCAGCTACTCATAGAAATAGCAGAAATCAAAGATAAAGAGAAGACAAAATCCATAATACTAAATTAAAAGATGAAAATCTAATGTTATAAGGTAAATCTTGTACAAAATTTCCCAAAAGGGAAAACCTAGCCGTCTCACGTGCTCAGCAAAACCATAACATAACTTAAAACTGACAAAAAGTTTATACTAAGCTGAAATTTTTGGACAAAAATACCCCTACGGATGTTTCGATGTCGCATAATTCTGATCGCAGCCGCACTCTTGCTTTCACGGTCGCGTAATTCTGATCACGCTCCACGTTTCTTCACATATGGGTCTGGGTTGAACATTGTTTTGTGGACCGCGTAATTTCCATTACATCCACGTGAGAGATTTCTGCGGCCGCGTAATTTTGACGCGGACTGCCCTTCTCATTTTTGCTTGAATTATGCACTCTTTGAACATTAGCAACCGCGGTCCGCGGAATTCCAATCATCGCTGCAAAATTACTTTTGCGGCCTCCTCATTATGACGAAGTCCGCATTCATATTTGTGCCAAAAAACCATCTCTCTAATTCTTCATTTCGTGGACCTCAAAATAATGTTCGCATTCAGGTTGATACTTTCGCGGCCGCACTTTTCTGTCGTGGTCCGCGTTCGACGCCTCTTGGCCAAGTCTTTGTTTTTTTTCAAGTTTTGACTCCTTTATGAGTTGATTATGGCTCCTTTGGCTCATTTTGAACAATCCCTGCAAGCAAGCATATTAAGTTAGTTTTCGGAAATACCTTCACACATTTTTGGCCCAAAACACAAGTAAAAGAGAGCAAATAATAGGCTAAAATCCCTACTTATCAACTCCCCCAAACTTAAGCTTTTGCTTTTCCTCAAGAAAATAAAGTAATTCCCGCCTCCACAAGAAGAAAAAAGATATTTCAGCTGGCCTATGATGACTCCATCAAGCATCAATTGGGACTAACACTTACCCTCAACACAAAGGAATTATCAACAACATCATGTTACGACCTTTTGAGTTCCATAGTTCTAATGTGACACCAGAGCATCAAGAGTTGACTCAATTCATCAAGGAAGCTCGCTCTCTCACATAGGTCATTGTGGTTCTCAAACTCCTCCCCCTCTACGCTACATGAGAAAATCTCACTTTTTAGAATGTAACACTCAAAACAAAGATTGTGAAGAAGTGCGCTCATCACTCTCAAAAGAATGCCACAAGTCCGGCTTTAAGTACCATAAGCTTGCCCCTTATGTACATCACCACTAATGTAAGCTCAGTCATATCGAAATCATATAGGGCTTTAGTGGGGATGTAATGAAGGCTTTTGGATCAAGGGAGGACTTATCGGACTATGATGGTTTCATCTTTCCTTAAGCACTCCATTTTTTCAATTTGGCTAATACTTTATTAACTCTTTGAGTCATTTTTATTCTTCCTTAGGGGAACTAGAGAGACATACTGTCACTCTTTCTTACTAATGACAATCATTTTTCTCCTTTTTTTTATCATTCCATGTCTTTCATCATTACATTCTTTGAATCCCTTCAACCTTCACTTTCTTTTTAACATATTTCGTTTTAGCTTCTCTTCCTTTTCTTTGTCTTTCCTTTTCATCAATTCTTTTTATTCTTTGAACCTTTTGTCACTTTAGAATTCCTCGTCTCTCCCCCAATCTTATGCTTTTGCCAATTTTTCATCATGAATGCTAAGGAAAGATTGGGTTCCAAGAGAGGGTCATTATAATACGGGTAAAGGCTTGTAATACGGCTATTGAGTAAAAAAGGCTTAGGCTCAAAGGGGTTGACTGGAGATATCATATTGGTAGGCTACAGAAGGTTTCAAAGTTCGAATTGGATCAAGGAGAGCCTACAATCACTTCTCAAGTCGAGCTACACTTAAAATTTTCCCTAGACAAACATTCAGGGCAAGTTCTATACTTATTGGCACGGGACTTGGACTTGCTATTCAATACCTCACCTCTCAAGCTACTGGATTGTTAGAGAGAATAGATTCGAGGGCCCACAACAACCCTAGATAATATTTAAAATCACAAATGGCTCAAAGAAACCACTCGATGATTGTTTTAGTCAACTCAAGAGTCTAAAGGTCACAACTAAGCTATTATTTGTCAATCAACTTGTCTCTAACCATGAGGTCGAAGGTAAATGTGTTAGTACCAAGTGAAAACTACTTGAGACACTTTTACTCATTACTACTAGATATTAAAGCAAAAGGAAAACGGACTCAATCTCTTAATAAGGTTGTCACGCCATCCATCATTGGGAAGAACCACCCGGTTGACACAACATTCACCTTTGGAAAGAACCGTGGCATTAAGAAAACAAAAGGCTTATTGATCATGTAAAATGTAAAAAGAAGCTACTAAAGGAAATAAGAAGATAAGCTATTAAGGAAAAATATGAAAGAAGTTATGAAGTAAACTACGGAAAGTGAAATGAATATGTACAATAATGGAGTGAAACGAATATATACAAAATCGAAATGAATATATACATCGAATGGTAAAGTTATATACATACCAAAAGTGAAAAATAACGAAAGTGAAAATAAGGATAAATAAAGAGAAAGAAAAATAGTATCATAGTTATTACATACCAATGTCATCAAATCATAGTCAAATCAAAATGACCCCCCCACCCCCCCAAATAAAAGATAGCATTTTACTCAATTCTAATATCAAAATAAGATGAGGGAAGGGTTAGAGAGTAAAGAAAACTCCCTATGTGAACTCTGTCTGCATGGGGTTAGGCACATGAGTGGGGTCCTCAGACTGCATAGGATCCTCAGCTCCCTCCGGGTCCTCTAACTGGATCTCCACATCCTCAAACTGAGGGACCACAGGGTTGCAGAGCATCTGGATCATCTCCTCAGCAATATGTGAAGTGGCAACCGACTCCTTAGACTGGCCAGCTGCTGCATCTGATGCCTTATGCTCTGCTGCCTGTGCTTCTTTGGCAGTCTCCTCCATAAGCAAGTCCAATGGGATATCTCCAGCATAAGTGAACTTCTCTACCTCCCTCTTCAGCTTCTCCACTGACTCCTTTGAGGCTGAGTCGTTCTCATCTTCTTGACCTGATTGCCCAGATCCTTGATCACCTTTCCATGAACATCCAAAGTCTCCAGGATCTTCTTTTGGTTGTCCAGGAGCTTCTTCTGGTTGTCCAGAAGCTCCTTCAATGAATCCTCCACTGATGGAGGTACCCGAAGCTGTGTTGGGGATGACTGTGCTGCTACTTCACTGGATAAGACAGACAACTTTGATGTAGATGCCTGCATCCAGTTGTTGATGCTGGATAATGTCTAAGAATCCTTCAGTGCAGTCTGAGGGTAATTGGAAGAGGAGAACACAAATAGTGGCACGGTAATGGATGGTCCGGATGAAGGAGGAGGCATGGCAGCTGAAGATCCCTCGGATGTGGAAGGCTCTGACCCTGTGACCACTACCCTTGGCTCTTCAGACTGGCTAGAGAAGGTAGTTTCTTTACCCTTTGCTTTAGTGTTGTCCGGTCCTTGGAGGCTATACCAGGAGAAAGGCTTCTTCGGCTTTACCTTCGTGTCATAGTGCCTCCCTTCTACCCCTTGGTCCTCGACTCGAGATACATAGTGATGAAGTTGGGGTAGGGGTAGGGGTAGGACCTTTATTCTTTTCCAGTTGCCTTAGAGATGTGGTTGGATATGAGGTTCCCCAGATTGATTGGATACCCCGACATGATGGAAGCTATTAGGATAGCCCGGGAGAGTAGGAGGACAGTATCATGCTGGCAGGGGTCAAGTCGGCTGCATACAAATGTGCACCACCCTTTTGCTTCATAGCTGAGGGTGTTTCTGGCTATTGGGACTCCAGCTATGAGCCATGCCGGTGTTCTCCCTGGGATGGCTATTACTTTCGCTAGCCAAGGATGGGCTGCTTCATCTAGGGCCATCTTCTCCAATTACTGTACTGCTTCCACATCCTCAAATATGCATATTTAATCAAGGTGTTGCCATCAAACCGTATCTTCAAGTTCCGTACCTTTGTCATAGTGGTGCACTTTTTTATGTGGGCAACATTTGCGTAGAACTCCTTGACAAGGTACTCATTGGCATCCACAATCTTGCTAGTGAATTATTTCCATCCTTTTCTCTCCTCAAACTGTCTCTTGACATTTGGATTGTGAGGAAGGAGATCTCTTTCTATGAACTGTCGCTCACGAACCTGTCAGCCCACACCTTGGGCTTTCTGTATCTAGCAAGGCCACCCACATTGGTATCACCCCCTCTCCCGTCATTCGGGACCTCGTCATCATCATCTAGATTAATAGGAGCAGTTGTTGAGGCCAGAGTTGCAGCGGGTGGGGAAGATTGTTATGATACCTCACTACCTCCCTCTGAGCCATTAGGCGACCCAGAAGAGGAGGTAGGTTCATTGACTAGGCGGAAGGGTTGTGATTAAGCCTCTGGTTATTGTGCAGATTCCCCCTCAAAAGCCTCCCGGTATGGGAGATATTAACTTGTGTCTAAGGATTTGGCAGGAGGTCTAGTGAGGGTTGCCTTTTTGCTTATAATTCTTTGAGCTGGTAAGGGCAAAGCCTGCTTTCCTTTGCCCCGACCTCGGGAGGATTCTGCCCTCCCTTTTGATTTGTCTGCTCCTCCACGAGATCGCACCATTTTCTGCAACACATAAGTAGTGAAAGACAATTATAATTGGGGTTCAATCATGCCATAAAGCAGTACAGGTGAAATGAATAACAGTGCTTCTAAAAATAGGGTACCGCGGACCACAAAAAAGTGGACGCGGCCGCGGAATGCCCATCGCTCACTGCGTAAAAGTGAACACGTCCGCGTGAAGGTCAGGTTCAGACTATTGACTCTCTGATCTTGGTCAAACACGGACAGTAAAAAATTAAACGCGGCCGCGAATGACCAATCGCAGACCGCGAAAAAATTAACGCGGTCGCGAAGGACCAGTCGTGGACCGCGTAAAAGTGACCACGGCCGTGAACTCCTATCAATACTCAGTAATTAAAAGCTAGGGTATCGCGGATCGCAAAAAAATTGAATGTGGCAGCATACCTTACCGCGGACCGCAAAAAATTGATCGTGGTCGCGAAATTCAAAAGAGACTAGTACTGATGAATACTTAAAACTAGGGTTTTCACTAATTGCCCAAATATTATAGAAATTGATCATGCAAAGTTACTAACCCCATCCCCCATTAGGCATACAAACACTACCCACATGTATTTGAACAACAATTAAGCATTAATTTACATTATGGCATGCATCTAACCTAACTAAAAAGAAAAATTAAAACAAATAGAAAAGAAAAAGAAAAAGATAAAATCAAATCATTGTATTGAACATACCTTTTGTAAAATTGTGTAGGAAATCTACTCTTGATGTGAATGAGATGAAAAGGAGAGTAAGGAGAGATGAGCAGTGATTTTAGTAAGGAGCCCATATTTATACTTAACAACTCTGGAACCCATCGCCTTACCTGAGTGTGGCCGCAAATTTTTGTCGCGGTCTGTGATTTTTTACCTTATAAAGATCTACTTCAAGCACATGGGTGCAATCCGCGGAATACTGGCCGCGACCGCGGAATCACCGTGGTCCGCAAAAATTTGAATGTGGCCGCAAAATCTGAAGGGTTTTTGACAGTCCAACTTCACAGGGTTGGAATTTTGCTCTTTTTAACTACGCGTCCGCGCATAAATATTTGCGGCCACGAAGTGCTCACGCGGTCCTTGAACTTTTTTATCACTTCGCCATATTTTTTTCTTTGTCAATACTTCACAACCAATTCATACATACACTTCACAACCAATTAGTTCAAAACAATTCTTAATCCAAGAAGAAAATCAAAATAAAGAAAAACACATGTGTTGCCTGCCAAGAAGTTCCTGATTTAACGTCGCGGCACGACACATGTTACCATCATCACTTCAAATGGATCAAGGCCACAACGTGGCTATCATCAATATTGACAAGGTAGTGCTTCACTCGGTACCCATTGACTCTAAAGATCTCGTCATTCTTGTTTTTCAAATCTAGAGCACCAAACGGAGTTACATGCACCACTTTAAACGGGCCACTCCACTTTGACTTGAGCTTTCCCAGAAACATCTGTAACCGAGAGTTGAATATGAGAACCAAGTCACCTTCCTTGAATTCTTTGTTCCGGATACACTTGTCATGTAATTACTTCATCTTGTCCTTATACAAGGACGAGCTGGAATAAGAATAGAACAGGAACTCATCAAGTTCAATTATTTGCTCTACCCGGAGATTGGCTACATCCCATTCAAGGTTCAATTTCTTCAGCGCCCACATGACCTTGTGCTCTAATTCAACCAGAAAATGACATGCTTTCCCATATACCAACCGGTATGGAAACATACCAATTAAAGTCTTGTATGTTGTTCTATAGGCCCAAAAATCATCGTCAAGTTTTCTTGACCAATCAATCTGGTTTGCATTGACAGTCTTGGATAATATACTCTTTATCTCCCTGTTGGAGACCTCAACCTGTCCACTTTCCTGGGGGTGATAGGGAGTTGACACCTTATGATTGACACCATACTTGGAAAGTAAAGTGTCAAAGGCTTTGTTGCAAAAATTAGATTCCCCATCACTAATGATAGCTCTTGGGGTGCGAAACCTTGTAAAGATATTTTTCTTTAAGAAAGACACCACACTCCGTGCCTCACTGTTGGGCAAAGCCACAACTTCAACAAATTTAGAAACATAGTCAACAACAACAAGAATATAAGTGTTCCCACATGAACTCACAAATGGCCCCATAAAGTAGGTGCCCCACACGTCGAAAATATCAATCTCAAGAATGGTCGTGAGGGGCATTTCATTCTTCTTGGAAATTCCAACAGCTTTTTGGCAGTCATCACAACGCCTAACAAGCTCGCTAGCATCTTTGTTTAAGGTATGCCAATATAATCCACAGCTTAGGACCTTTGTAGCAGTTCTTGCCGCACCATAATGACCACCATAGGGTGAGGAATGGCAAGCTTCAAGAATACTCAATTTCTCTTCTTCCGGAACACATCTCCGGATAACACCATCATTGCAAATCTTGAAAACATATGGCTCGTCCCAATAATAATCCAAGAAGTCCCATTTGAGCTTCCTCATTTGGTTAGAAGAGAGCTCACTCGGGAATGCCACAAGTTCCGCTTTAAGTACCATAAGCTTGCCCCTTATGTACATCGCCACTAATGTAAGCTCACTCAACTCGAAATCATATAGGTCTTTAGTGGGGATATAATGAAGGCTTTTGGATCAAGGGACGACTTATCGGACTATGATGGTTTCATCTTTCCTTAAGCACTTCATTTTTTCAATTCGGCTCATACTTTCTTGACTCTTTGAGTCATTTTTCTTCTTCCTTAGGGGAACTAGAGTGACATACTGTCATTCTTTCTTACTCATGACAGTCACTTTTCTCCTTTTTTTTTTTTTATCATTCCATGTCTTTCATCATTACATTCTTTGAATCCCTTCAACCTTCACTTTCTTTTTGACATATTTCTTTTTGGCTTCTCTTCCTTTTCTTTGCCTTTCCTTTTTATCAATTCTTTTTATTCTTTTAACCTTTTATCACTTTCAAATTTCTAGTCTCTCTCCCAAACATATGCTTTTGCCAATTGTTCATCATGAATGCTAAGGAAAGATTGGGTGCCAAGAGAGGGTCATTATAATACGGGTAAACGCTTGTAATGTGGCTATTGAGTGAAAAAGGCTTAGGCTAAAAGGGGTTGACTAGGGATATCGTATTGGTAGGATAAGGAATCTTTCAAGTTCAAATTATATCAAGGAGAGCCTACAATCACTTCTCAAGTCGAGCTACACTTAAAATTTTGCCTAGACAAATATTCAGGGCAAGTTCTAGACTTATTGGCACGGGACATAGACTTGCGATTCAATACCTAACCTCTCAAGCTATTGGATTGTTAAAGATAATAGAGTCGAGGTCCCACAACAACCCTAGGATCTTCTTTTGGTTGTCTAGGAGCTTCTTCTGGTTGTCCAGAAGCTCATTCAATGAATCCTCCACTGATGGAGGTACCTGAAGCTGTGTTGGGGATGACTGTGCTGCTGCTGCACTGGATAAGACAGACAGCTTTGATATAGCTCCCTGCATCCAGTTGTTGATGTTGGATAATATTTGAGAAACCCGCAGTGCGGTCTGAGGGTAAGTGGAAGAGGAGGGCATAGATAGTGTCACAATGATGGATGGCCCGTATTATGGGCGGAGAATCTAGAGGAGATAAAATTGGCGAAAGAGTACTACTTCCAGCTTCTTTTATCGGAGGTCCATGAGATATGCGAAGGCGGTATCTAGATGAAATGGACCTGTAATATTCATAATAATAACATGTAATCCTGATTCGGTGGAGATCCAACAAGAGTTGGGCGTAGGGCAAACTCCTCAAGATAGACCACACTTGATAAAACTGCAGGACCTAAAAGACGAAATTTTGAAAAAAGAAATATTTGGAACATTTTTAGATCATGTCTTCGTGGTGGAGTTCCAAAAAGTGGGCTACCTCATATACACCTTTTGCTCATACTGAAAGAAGGCCACAAGCTAAAAACTGCATATCAGCACGATAAGTTTATATCTACAGAACTTCCAGATAAATCTAATATTCGTTCTTGCATGAATTAGTAATCAATTATATGATGCATGGACCATGTGGGAAATATTTTCCAACGAATTGATGCACATAAGATGGCCAATGCAAGTATAATTATACTCACTCTTTCATCAACAAATGTAATGAACCAACCGATTATTTTAAGTGTTGTAGCCCGTTCCCCCATTTACCGCTTATTATATGCTTATTTTTGTTATGTGACTTTACGAGGTAGTTCGTTTGGTTCCGAAGATATTTCATAATGAGTTGGGACACTTAGTTTCAAGGTTGGAAGCCTAAGTTAAAAAAGTTGACCGGATGTTGACTTATGTGTAAACGGATCCGAAATAGAGTTTTGATGGTTTTGCTAGCTCCGCGGGGTGATTTTGGACTCAGGAGTGTGTCTGGATAGTGATTTGGAGTTCCCTAGTGTAATTTGGCTTGAAATGGCGGAAGTTAGAAAATTGGAAGTTTGGAAAGTTGAAAAGTTTGGTCGAGAGTTGACTTTGGGATTTCTAAGCTCGGATATTGGTTTCAGAAGTTGGAATAGGTCTGTTGTGTTATTTATGACTTGTGTGAGAAATTTGAGATCAAACGATGTTGATTTGATAGGTTCCGGCATCGGATGTGAATTTACAAATTCATACGTTCATTAGGCTTGAATTGGGGTGTGATTCGTGTTTTTGATGTTGTTTGATGTGATTTGAGGCCTCGCCTAAGTTCGTATAATGTTTTAGGACTTGTTGGTATATTCGGTTGAGGTCTTGGGGGCCTCAGGTGAATTTTGAATTGTTATCAGAATGAAATTCAACTTGGAAGATTGCTGAAATCTCCTGATGTTTTCTGGTGTTATAGGTCTGGTTTTCTTATACGTGATCGCGTGGGAAGGTCCACGATCACGTAGGCTTATTTTGAGGCAGCTGGAATTGTTATTCTATGTGATCGCGATTTGGGGACTGCGATCACGAAGCTTTAGCCATTAGTCCATCGCGAACACGTGGGTTAAGTCGCGTTCGCGTAGAGGAAAGGAAGGAGCAGGGTATTCCAAGCGTTGTTCATTACGATCGTGTGAGTCTATCAGTGATCGCATATGTTAGGGATGTTTGGTCTTCGCGTTCACATAGGTGTGTACGCGTTCGGGTAGAGTTAAATTTTGGCAACAAGTTTTTTGCTTAGCGATCGCGAAAAAGAGCTTCTGGAGAGATTATAAAATATCAAAAACGAGGATTTGAGCCATATTTCATAATTTGATTTTGGAAGCTCGGATTGAGGCGATTCTTGGAGATATTTTCAAAGAAGTGATTGGGGTAAGTGATTCTAACTCGGTTTTGGTTGAATTACATGAATATATCATTGTTTTCATCATTTAATTAGTGATTTGGGTTTAAAAGTTGAGAAAGAAATTGTAGAAACTTCATAGGCTTTAATTTAAAGTCGAATTGTGATTGGATTTGAGTAATTTTGGTATGGTTGGACTTGTGGTTAATGGGTGTTGGTCTTTGTTAATTTTTTTTTATTTTGAGATGGGCCCGAGGTTGACTTTTGAGTTGACTTTTTGACTTTTGATTAAGAACTTAGTTTTTTCATATGGAATTGATTCCTATAGCTTGTGTTGATCTTATCGAGTTGTTTGTGGCTAGATTCGAGGCGTTCGGATGCTGATTTGCGTGGCAAGGGCTTATTGGAGTAGAGATTTTCACGGTCTGAGGTAAGTAATACTTTTAAACTTGGTCCTGAGGGTATGAATCCCGAAATTACGTGTTATGTGATTGGTGTTGAGCTGAGACACATGCTAGGTGACGGACATGTAGGCGTGCATCATAGGAATAGTGACTAGGTCAATTCAGTGGAACTGTGTAGTCATATAACTTGTTATCTTTCATGTATTTCTCATGTGTTAAAGAAATTGGAACTGCAACTCATGTTAGAAATCATGCTTAGGATACATGCTAATATTGTTGGGAACCACAGCGGTTGTGATGCATGTTGAATTATTTGCCTAATTTGCAGTTATGTACTCAGTCACAACTATCATTTGCATATCATATGTCAGTCTCTGCTGCCATTTACTGAGACATCTTATCATCATACCATCATTTTTGGGCTTATTATCATGATACTAGTGAGTCCGAGAGACTGGAGAGAATGATGACTGAGTGAGGCCGAGGGCCTGATTGTGAGGATATTTATGGGATGAGGTTGCACGCCACAACATGCTTTATTGATTCATGCCATGATTTTTTTATTAAAGCGCTTGGACAGGATCTGCGCTGTGGAATCTGACTCACCAGCAGTGAGCGCAGGTACCTACTGAGTGCGAGTGCCGAGTGATTGGGAGGATTGAGTGGCTGTGAGGACTGAGTGAATGAGAGGACTGAGTGCATTGATATTCTGAGAGTATGCATATGACTTCATCATTTCTCTGCATTACAGTTGGCATACATAATTGACATGTAAATATCGAGATGTATTATTCCTCATTTCAGTTACACATGGTATATTTTACCTGTTTGAGCTTTAGTTGTTGAACTTGAAAGCAATGTCTATATTTTTGTACTGTATTTTTGTAATTGGACTGTACCTGTAAAGTTTGTCACTGCTCTCAGCCCAAAAATTA
This sequence comes from Nicotiana paniculata, assembly GCA_005239505.1. Lineage (NCBI taxonomy): Eukaryota > Viridiplantae > Streptophyta > Magnoliopsida > Solanales > Solanaceae > Nicotiana > Nicotiana paniculata. Next base: position 72,982 of record ML341471.1, on the reverse strand, counting down.
GACTTGTTACTTATTGAGTTGGTTGTACTCACGCTACACCCTGCACTTTATGTGCAAATCAAGGTACTTCTAGGTATGGTGGTTGCTGACTTTGGGGCTATTAATTAGTTCGGAGATCCTCGAGGTAGCTGTTTTGGCGTCCGCATTCCTTGACTCTCCTCCTTTATCATTTAGTTCTATTTGTACTGTTCTACTCTACTTGACAGTGTTTCAGACTATGTTATTTTATAGATGCTCATGTTGTCAGTGACACCCGGATTTTAGGGAGTTGTGTAATGAATCGCGGTATTTTTAATACCAGCTATTTTAAGAGATTTTTACTCTTAAGTTTCATTTATTATGTTTTTAAATTTAAAAATGCGTGGTTTATTGTGAATGTTGGTTTGCCTAGTATTATGATAGGCGCCATCATGACATGTGAGATTTGGGTCGTGACCACAAATCAATGCAAGCAAAGGATGGATATCCTATTTATAAAAGAAGAAATGATTGAAGGTTTGAGACCTTTCGCAGAATGAAAATGAATAACCAATGGGTTGTTCCCTATATTTCTTATTTGCTTACGATATACAATTGTCACATTAACGTCGAGGTCTGCTCGGACGTAAAATCAATAAAGTACCTTTACAAGTATATATGTATATAGGCCATGATATATGTGCCGTTTATATTGAGTCTGATGACGGAGAAAAAAATTATTGATGAGATCAAAAAATTTTAAGATGCGACATGGGTTTCACCGCGAGAAGCACCATGGAGAATTTATAAATTCCATCTATGTGAAATGCGACTTCCAGTTATTAACCTTCAACTACATCTCCCTATCAAACATTCAGGTACACAAATTTTAAAATTACACACTTAAAATTGATTCATATATTGATGCATAATTAAAAATATGAAAGTTCTAACTTTATATCAACCCTTATTATTTTGTTGGAAGAACTTTAATTTGTAAAGTATCATCGTGTGGGACAACAATAGGCAAACCATGCTTACCGGGTATTTCAATATGTGCTCCATCGACACCGAAGCACAAACGTACCTTTATAGAGAATTATCTCAACATTATATTTGGAATCCTCAGCGTAAGCTTTGGACAAAAAGAAAACAAGATCTGTAATTGGTCGAATTGCAACTGGTTAAGGCATATAGTAACAATTTTTAAATATATACTCAATTCCTTCATTTATTAATTTTATTAAAATATAATAAATATTACAGCTCATCCTAAAGAGGGAGAAGGTATTATGAGCGGTTATTACGCAGTTCGGAGATCCTCTAGGTTGCTGTTTTGGCGTCCATAGTCTTTGACTTTCCTCTTTTACCATTTAGTTCTATTTGTATTGGTCTACTCTCCTAGACAGTGTCTCGGACTATGTTATTGTATAGATGCTCATGTACTCAGTGACACCCGGATTTTACGGAGGTTTGTAATGAGTCGCGATATTTTTCATATCATCTATTTTAAATGAATTTTACTTTTAAGTTTCATTTATTATGTTTTCAAACTTAAAAATGCATGGTTTATTATGAATGTTGGCTTTCCTAGTATTATGATAGGCGTCATCACGACATATGAGATTTGGGTCGTGACAAGTTAGTATCAGATCCTAGGTTACATAGGTCTCATGAGTCATGAGCAGGTTTAGTAGGGTCTTGCATAAAACATCAGATTCTTGTATTCTTGTTGTGAAAATTTGTTGATTTCGGGAACAAAACTTCTGTTATTGTCATGACCCAAAATCCGTTAAAGACCGTGATGGCGCCGGTCACCACTATCAGGCAAGACAACACTAAATAGCTAATTAAATTATTATGTTATATATATATATATATTTTTTTTTTTTTTTTTGAAATAATGAATTTCCTTCGATTTAACTAGTAAAAGATGAACTTTGCATAATTAAATAATAATGTTTTCCACTTTCAATACTGAATATCCCATAATCATCCCATAACCCGGTGTAACAAGTACATGAGCATTTAATAGAAAATAAAATAAAATACAATGACTATCCGAAATATAAATTTGAGCAGAAAAGAAAATACATGAACTTTGAAGGAGATCCTGTTGACTGTGGGTCATCTCATAAGATGCCGCTCACCTAAGTCTCCGCATGCATATACGCCTCTGCTCGTACCAGGATGCTAATAATAAATTCACCTGCACGAAATGTGCAGCAAGTGTAGTATAAGTACGTAACTCAACGCGTACCCAGTAAGTATACCGCCTAACCTCGAAGAGGTAGTGATGAGGGGTTGACTTCGACACTTACTAAGAGCCAACACTATGATAATATAAGATTCCAATTAAGCATGATATACAACAATAAGACTCATAACAAGAAATAACTGCGCAAGCCTGCACCATATTTAAGAGTCAAAATTACTTCCTTCCTTTAAAATATATAATCACACAAACAATGGATTTATACCAATTATAAAAGGGTCTTCCAGTTTTGTTATCACACACAATTACCACTAAGGACGTTCGGCCTGATTCAACTAAAATGTAAATAGTGCACTATCGAGAATCAAACGACGCGAACCATAAATGCATCTATTACCCCGCTCACGAATCATAAATGTGCTGCGGTCAAATATAAATTTAAGAAATTACCCCGCTTGCAGATCATACATGCAACGTGGTCAAATATAAATTTCAGGAATTACCCCGCTCACGGATCATACTTGCGACGCAGTTACACATAGATTTCTTAAGTTGTTATAGTATTCTTCCACTCCTTTCAAGATACGAAATTTCAATAAAGACTTTAAGATCCCAATTTTTCCTCAATTTCAACTCCTTTCAAAATATTTAATAAGCAAACTCAATCCTGCTCTTTCTCGAGGCAAATGATAACCATAAGTCAATAATAACATCAACAAGGCATGATATAAGCCTAAAACTACCCGGACATAGGCATAGCTAATATCTACATATAGACTCTCGTCACCTTGTGCATACGTAGCCCCTCACAAATAGAAGCACATAACAATTTAGTTCACCTATGGAGTTAATTCCCTCTTACAAGGTTAGAAAGGAGACTTACCTCATTCCGGAGTCCCATAACAGGCTCCCAATCCCTCCAAAAAACTCAAATTGATGCTCGACGCTCCAAAACTAGTCAGATATTGAGAAATTCCATAAATATATACTCTAATACCCATTATAATCCTATTTACAACAATTTTCAATTCCGTTCGAAATTCGATAAAAATCACCCTCAGGCCCACGTACCCGGATTCCGAAATTTTTCGAAGATAAACTTTACCCATAATCCCACGAACTCGAATATATAATTTATTTCCAATTCCATACCCAAATTCGTGGTCAAAATCTAAAAATACCAATTTCTGGGTTTCTTCAAAATTCCAAAATTTCTAAAAGTTTACATGTTTAAATCCATATATAATCCCTGTACTTAACTCATAACTAGAAGAAATAACTTACCTCTTGATGATGATGGAAACCCTTCTCAAAATGCTCTCAAAAATCGCCTAACACCAAGTGGGAAATGGGCTAAGTCTCGGAATAAAAGCCCTTGGCTCAGACACAGATGTCGCATTTGCAACATCTGGCTCGCAAATGTGATGGTCATATTTGCTACAAAAGCATTGCAAATGCGAAGCCAAGCCGTCCCTACTCAGGTCGCATTTGCGACCAAGATCTTCTCAAATGGGAAGGGGACTGATCCGCAAAAGCGACAAGTTGTTCACAAATGTTAACCCATCCGAAAATTCCCACCTTTCGAAAATGTGAACCCCTCCTTGCAAATGTGATGTTCGCATTTGCGACCATTACATCGCAAATGCGATCACACCAGAACCAGCAATCCAATTTCTTCACAAAACACTCTGAAGCTATTCCAAAACTCACTCGAGCCCCCTGAGTTCCAAGCTAAACACCCACACAAGTCTAAAGACATGACACGGACTTGCTCGAGGCCTTAAATCACATCAAACAACGCCGAAATCACGAATCATACCCCAATTCAAACTTAATGATCTTTTAAACTTCCAACTTCTGCATTCGGTGCCGAAACCCATCAAATCACGTCCATTTGACCTCGAATTTTGCACACAAGTCACATTTGACATTACGGATCTACTCTAACTTCCGGAATCAGAACAACCTTGATATCAAAAAGTACACTTCCGGTCAAAATTTCTCAAAACCTTTAAATTTCTAACTTTCGCCAAATGACCCCAAAATGACCTACGGACCTCCAAATCCACTTCCGGATATGCTCCCAATACCAGAATCACCATACAGAACTATTCCCAAACTCAGAATCCCAAACGAATATCAATAACATTGAAATGCACTTTAACCTAAATTCATAAAATTTTAAAAATGTCAACCTTCCACACTAGGAGCCGAAACACTCCCGGCTCATCCAAAACCCGATCCGGACATACTCCCAAGTCCATAATCATCATACGAACCTGTTGGAACCTTCCATTCCTGATTCCGAGGTCTCTTACTCAAAATTGACCCCTGGTCGGATTATCAACTTTAAGCTTCCGAAATGAGAATTCTCTTTCCAAATCCACTCTGAACTTCCCGAATTTTGATTCTGACCACACTTACAATTCATAACACCTAAAGTGAAGCTGCTTATGGCCTCAAACCACAAAACGACGCGCTAGAACTCAAAACGACCGGTCAGATTGTTACATTCTCTCCTAGTTAAACATATGTTTGCCCTCGAACGTGCTAAGAAGTGCTCCGGAGTTGTCCAAAACCATTGTTTAACACTTCGTGCACCTACATGTGCTGCCACAACCCAGTCGAGCACACCATCCCAAGCAAACCTGTAATTCCTCCTTTTCCTTTAGTCAAATAAACCTTATAGCCCAATTCCAACATTTGAAATCCTCTACCAGGTCGGTTTCCAACACACGAATACCGTACCCATCACTACACGATGTTCCAATACATGATCGTATGCCTGTTTTGAATCCACACCATGCACTGCTTAATTCACCTGACCATAACAACACCCTCTAGCAATAATAGTCAAAATTTCCACGAATCTGATGCCCACAACACACCCCATGCCACACATAAGTCCTGTTCCAACTCTTGCAATAATCCACGATGGAAAAGATGTGTGAAATTCATAACCATCCGCCGAGTCAACATATCATTGTGTCTCTCCTCCTGATAAGAACCATTATTTCATTATGAACCAAATAACGCTATTTGCTCTCAATCATACTGCATATATTGCACTAATCCCAGGTCTAATAATTTTGTCTCACCCAGTATAAGTTGCCCAGACAATAAGCCACCTCAGACACTGCCAAAAATCTCATATGATACCACAAGGTGCCAATCAACTACAAACTCGAATGTGATATATAAGGAAACAAACTCTGGAAAGAAATGCTCAACCCGCATAACTAATTTAAACTACCGAAGGGATGTTATGAACCTTCCTCAGAAAATGAGAAGCAAAACACACTAGAATATATATGGGAAACTATACTCAACGTCACACTGTTGTGGCGTGCAACCCGATCCACACATGATACCATTGCGGCGTGCAATCCGATCTGAACAACATACCCGTGGCGGCGTGCCACCCAATCCGAACAACATACCCGTGGCGGCGTGCCACCCGATCCACACATAATAATCTATAAGGAAACACTTAATGAGCTAAATTTCTCATACCTGCGAAATACCCGAATATCAACCACAAGCACGCGAAGTGCATAATGCAAATCCTGGGGAGACGGATAGCGCCATAAGCTACGAAACTTAAGCACAACTAAAGTTCAATAAATGACCTGCATCTCGAGAGGCATCCCGCGTTTATAGCACCACAAAATACACGAGATCTCAATACGAGTATGAATAATCAAACCACCTCACAATCCACACGGAATAATAGAGTATTGCATGAAATAGTTGACGACATAAATAATATCCAAGGCCCGAAGACTCCTACGAAAACTACACTATGCTGAAATGGACATATCCAGCGAAATATAGAGTCCACCTTCACATTTAGATCCATCCACGGACCTCAAGCCAATTCTGATCGTACCACACTGGCTAATAACTTTTCAAGGATCCACAGTAACCCTTTTTCCCATGACACGCAAGAACATCCATCAAATTCGGAACAAACATCCTCTGTTCACAACCAATGAATAGAACGCCTTCCAGGCCTAAACTCTCACATTAGCGGTAGTACCTCAATCTCCATACTTGGTTTCAATCTTTAATCAATCAAGTGACTATATGTCACACTTATATAGTCTTTCGGTGGGGTACGCTTCCATGACCTTCCACACTAGGTAACAAGTTTGCACATCCATACCACCGGCCACACAAATGATGTAAAGCGAATCAAGGACCCGCAAATCCGTACACAAGTCCTATTACACATGACACCGATCCCAGGTGACTCTAAAGACAGTACTAGCTTACTCTAACCATCTGAATCCTTTCCCGCTCATCAGAGCTTGTGACATTCTTGAAAACGCGGAACTGCAACCTTGATCCTCAACTTCCAATTCCCATGCTACCCATTGCACCTAATCATGCCAATACGCAAGAGTACAAGAATTTCATCATAACTCCTGAACCACTAATAGGGTACACACTTCATCATATAGAAACCGTTCACTTAACACATTTCAGGAGAACTATTGCAACACGCGACTGAATTCCCATAACCAAAAAATACCAACCTCAATTAGTGGTCTAAACTGCCATAACTCTTCTGGGATCCATTTACACATAACAGGCCATGATACTCGAATTCTTCCAAATAAAATCCATTTCGGCGGCCGCCAAGCCTCGCACGTACCGCCACAACGCACATATATATTCTAACACGCTGAAGGAACTGAACATTGACGCCATCATGCCAATTCAACCATTTTAACTGATCCGACCTCCCCTAATTTACTCTAGAATTGACTTAGGAATAATAATAGCTCCATTCAAAATATGGCGAACTTAATTTGCACTCATCCTGAGTGACCCCATTTCACGAGACCACATTGTCCCAAAACCCACGAACCATCGCATGCCCTCCTTGTGCGTACATTCACATCTTCAACTGGTACACTCATTCTGATAACTCTTCTATGAATCTGAAGTTATTTTCTCCCATTCCTCCAATGCTACACTACAGGCCGAAGATAACATAGAACACTCCAATCGCCTTTTCATAATCTGCACTTAAATTTAAACCCACTAGGACCATTGCTGAGAGTCACCAACTCTGACTTTGTCCCGAATATAACCAACTCCCAGGGCTCCGCTAGCACGTGAACTCCCTCTCAAAGAAGCACCCAATTGAACCACTTTCCTTGTAAATCACCTCTACACGAAGCATAAGTCCCGAATCTTCCCAAAGCCTTAACATGTTTCAATAAGGTCAATCATAGCATGCATCCCTCAAGTCCTTGCTCAAATTACCACTGATGTTCTATTTCCTTAGTCGTAATAACCCACCAATACACCGATAAACAAAAATCTCCCAAGTAGCATCCACGCAATAAATTCGTAGATGGTGGGGCTCTCCCACTTAGCTCGAAGCTACTATTGCATAAATGTGGAGCCCATCAAAATTCTTTCTTCTTCGTTGACATGATCTTGCACAATAAACCTATCAATTCCTCAAAATTCTTTCTGCTAACATCTCATGACCGTTAGCCTGCTCACAAGAGATAACCCACATGTAGAAATTACATGTCGATATCTTCCAACGTCGCTGCACTGGGTACAATTACTACAAAATCAGTAACCCATTTTCATCTCGTGCTCATTCACCATCTCTACGAGTCCGTTCAATCCACATGGACATCAACTAAAGGGGCGACGATACATTTTCATCCTAAATCACGTTGCATCCTTCGTCATATCAAGCAACTCCTTTCTGTCATATGCAATCTCCTGCCGTATAATAGCCAATATTCCAAATTAAGTCTATAGACCTAGTCACCGTTCCCCACAAATCCCGAATCACTCTAAACTTTTCTCAAGGTGTGTAGTCCTCCTACCACAGAACCCATATGCTACTCTACCACTCTCCCACTTTGGTCAAACCCTCTCCTTTAAGCAACTACTCGACTTCTATTTGTCATGCTTAGCCTTCTATAAGCTTAATCACCATAAGACATCTCTCACATGTCCTTCCTCATTCTTTAGCACTTGAACCACTAGATTGCTACCAACTTTAAACCCCTCCGAAGATCATCTTCCTCGAGCCGTTAACATTAGAAATACCCATTTAAATTCTGAAATCTCTACACTTCGCTATCTCTGACAACCGCTTCCCCGATACCATCTCACACTGCTCTACCCCGAAGGAAAATTGATGAAGACCATGATAGCGGTGAACCTTAACGCGTTCAACAAGGACGAAGACACCATATCAAAGATGTAAATTGCATCACGCTCGAAAATACCAAGTCTTGTTACTCCATCAACCCAAACCTGAACATTTATAGTTCGATTGTCTTTCCTCTGCCGAAAATAAAATACCGAGTCTCTGAATCATGCACTGAGTAAACCTCCTTCCGAGTCGTTCACTGCCTCGACGCATAGACAAACATCCTACCATTACACAAACACCGTGCGATAGCAACGAACGAATCGTTATAACAATCAATACCAAATCTCAAAACCTTAGGTAATAATGATAATGAGCTAAAATGACAGAACGACCTTCCACAAGGCGACAACAATAGCCCAAAGCAAATACGCAGGGAGAAAAATCATGCACCACATCTGCAGTACCCTTACAATTCCTCTATTACCGATTTATAACAAGCGCTTCACATCACATAAGATTGAATAGGAAAGATACAAAGGCATAAGCCTCAAGCGAATCAAATCGCACGATGAGGAATCAAGAAGAGAAGTGCTCCTAACAGCCCTGTAGCCTCTCGAAGATAAGTAAATACGTCTCTGTACCGATCCACAATACTCTACTGGACTCGCTCATGACTCGTGAGACCTAAGTGAACCTAGTTCTCGTATACCGTGTTGTCACGACCCAAAATCTGCTAAAGGTCGTGATGGAGCCGGACACCACTGTCAGACAAGCCAACACTAAATAGCTAATTAAATTCGTATGTCAATATATTTTGTTTTTTTTGAAATCATGAATTTCATTCTATTTAACTAGTAAAAGATGAACTTTACATAATTAAGTAATAATGTTTTCCACTTTCAATACTAGATATCTCATAATAACCCCAGAACCCGGTGTCACAAGTCCATGAGCATTTAATAGGAAGTAATACAAAATACAATAACTATTCGTAATATAAAATTTGGGCAGAAAAGAAAATACAAGAACTATGAAGGAGACTCTACTGGTTGCGGGTCGTCTCATAAGATGGAACTCACCTAAGTCTCTGCATGCGTACACGCCTCTGCTCTTACCAGGACGTTAATCATAAATGCGCCTTCACGAAATGTGCAGAAAATGTAGTATGAGTACGTAAATCAGAGCGTACCTAGTAAGTATCATGTCTAACCTCGAAGAGGTAGTGACGAGGGGTAGACTGTGACACTTACTAAGGGCCAACACTATGATAATATAAAATTCCAATTAAACATGATATACAACAAATAAGACTCATAACAAGAAATAACTACGCAAGCATGCACCATATTTAAGAGTCTACATTACTTCCTTCCTCTAAGACATATAATCACACAAACAATGAATTTATACCAATTATCACACATAATTAACACCGAGGGCGTTCGGCCCGATCCAACATAAATGTAAATTGTGCACTGCCGATGGTTGAACGACGCTAACCATAGGTGTATCTATTACCCCGCTCGTGAATCATACATGCGATGCGGTGAAATATAAATTTCAGGAATTACCTTGCTCACAGATCATAATTGCGACACGGTAACACATAGATTTCTTAAATTGTTATAGTATTCTTCTATTCTTTTCACGATACGAAATTTTAATGAAACTTTTAAGATCCCAATTTTTTCCTCAATTTCAACTCCTTTCAAAACATTTAATAAGAAAACTCAATCCCGCTCCTTCTTGAGGCAAACGATAACCATAAGTCAATAACAATATCAACAAGGCATGATGTAAGCCTAAAACTACTCGGACATAGGCATAGCTACAAGCTACGTACGGACTCTCGTCACCTCGTGCGTGTGTAGCCCCCCACAAATAGAAGCACATAATAATTTAGCTCACCTATGGGGTTAATTCCCTCTTACAAGGTTAGAAAAGAGATTGACCTCGCTCCGGAGTCCCATAACCGGCTCCCAAGCCCTCCAAACAACTCAAATCGATGGTCGACCCTCCAAAACAAGTCAAATATTGAGAAATTCCATAAATATATACCCTAATACCCATTATAATCCTATTTACAACAATTTCCAACTCTGCTCGAAAAGTCGATAAAAATCACCCTCAGGCCCACGTACCCGGATTCCAAAAATTTTCAAAGATAAACTTTATCCACAACCCCATGAACTCGAATATATAATTTATTCCCAATTTCATACCCAAATTCGTGGTCAAAATCAAAAAATACCAATTTCTAGGTTTCTTCAAAATCCCAAAATTTCTGCAAATTTACATGTTTAAATCCATATATAACACTTGTATTTAACTCATAACTGGAAAAAATCACTTACCTCTTGATGATAATGGAACCCCTCCTCAAAATGCTCTGTAGAATCTCCTAAGACCAAATGGGAAATGAGGGAAATGGGCTATGTCTCGGAATAAAAGCCCTTGGCTCATACGCAGATATCACATTCGCGACATCTGTCTCGCAAATGCGATTGTTGCATTTGCAAAAAAAGCATTGAAAATGCAAAGCCAAGCCATGGGAACCAAGATCTTCGCAAATGCAACGGGGACTGATCCGCAAAAGCGACAAGTTGTTCGCAAATGCGAACCCCTCCGAAACTTCCCACCTTTCGCTAATGGGAACCCCTCCTCGCAAATGCGATGTTCGCATTTGCGACCATTACATCGCAAATACGATCACAGTAGAACCAGCAATCTCGTTTTTTCACAAAACACTCCGAAGCTACTCCAAAACTCACCTGAGCCCCGGGGCTACAAATCAAACACCCACACAAGTATAAAAACATAAAACGGACTTGCTCGAGGCCTTAAATCACATCAAACAATGTGGAAATCACGAATCATACCCTAATTCAAGCTAAATGATCTTTTGAACTTCCAACTTCTACATTCGGTGACGAAACCCACCAAATCATGTCTGATATACCTCGAATTTTGCACACAAGCCACATTTGACATTACGGATCTACTCCAACTTTCTAAATCGGAATCCGACCCCGATATCAAAAAGTCCACTTCCGGTTAAACTTCTTAAAACCTTCAAATTTATAACTTTGGCCAAATGACTCCAAAATGACCTACGGATCTCCAAATCCACTTTCGGACGCGCTCCCAATACCAAAATCACCATAAGGATCTATTCCCAAACTCAGAATCCCAAACGGATATCAATAACATTGAAATGCACTTCAATCCAAATTCAGAAAATTCTTTTAAAATGCCAACCTTCCATATTAGGCGTTGAATGCTCCCGGGCCATCTAAATCAGATCCGGACGTACTCCCAAATCCATAATCATCATACCAACCTCTTGGAACCTTCAATTTCCAATTCCGAGGTCGCCTACTCAATATCGACCCTTGGTCGGATTCTTCCAACTTTAAGCTTCCGAAATGAGAATTCTCTTTCTAAATTCACTCCGAACTTGCCGAATTTCGATTTTGACCATGCTTACAAGTCATAATACCTTAAGTGAAGTTGCTCATGACCTCAAACTACTGAACGACATACTAGAGCTCAAAACGACCGATTAGGTCATTACAGTTATTCTATTCTCTCACAGATGGTGAGGATTGATCGGGTCCAAGCCTACACTACTATTGAGTAGATAGGGTGGTCGATGCAGTTTTAACCCAACTAGGTCGAGATCGAATCCACATGGAGTTAATTGTTTGGAATTAGGCTTATATCTAAGCTAGATGCGGGCTTTGAGTCTAATTATTCTTCCACGGGTTTGGGCTTGATTCTACTTCTAACTTTACTCTATTGCATGCAATAATTTAAACTAAGGACAATATTTTGTTGTTGTTTATCAAGTGTTTAAAGAGACTAGGGTAGTGACTTCTACCTAGGTGGATATCTAACGGGTAGCAAAGTTCTAGGGCAAGCTCGATTAGTTGGAATTGTAATATAGCTATCACACCCTAGTACTCACTCTATACCTCTCGGTAATTTGAGCGATTTTGCCCAATTTGGCTTTATCAAGTCCAAATGGGTATTCATGCAATTCAAGTGATATTAACTCAAGTCGGGTATTACTATCTCTAGGTGTAACCTTTAATTGGGGCTATCAATTTCTTGAGTTCACCCCAATTCCATATTGGCCTAGTTTTCCTAGACTTAGTCCCTCTATCTCAAGTAAAGACTAAATCATAAAGGCATCAATCAATGTTTGCAACCATTAATTCTATAGTTCAATCAAGAACTAGGCTAAATATCACTAACACATACACATTCAAGCCCTAATCAAATACCCATTAAACACCCACACTAGGGTTGGGTAACAATCCTAGCTAGGGGTTTAGCTACTCATGGAAATAACAGAAATTAAAGATGAAATAAAGATAAAATCCATAATATGAAATTAAGGAATGGAAATCTAATGTTAAAAAGTGAATCTATCCCAAAACAGAATATTTAGTTGTCTCTTGTGTTGTTACAACACATAACATGGCCTACAAATGACAAAAGTTCTATTTACACTAAGTAGAAGATATCTGACAAAAATACCCCCGCCGGAGGTTGTGCAGCCACATAATTCTGAGTGTGGAAGCACTCTTGCTTTCGTGGCCGCATAATTCTGATGTGGTCCGCGTTCTTCTCTTTTGGATCTGGGTTGAGCTGAGCTTTCATGGACCGCATGATTCCAAGTGCGATCGCGCTCCAGATTATGTGGTCACATAAAAGTGATGCGTTTCGCACTTGCTTTAGTTTGGATTGAAATCAACTCTCCGATTCTTCATCTTGCAGACCACATAATTTCGATGGCGGCGCACAAGGGACTTCTACGGGCACACAAATCTGGTGCGGTCCGCACTTATCTCTTTTGTTCAAGTTGTCAAGTCTCTGAATCTCAGTCATCGCGGTCCGCGTAATTTCATTGGCGGTGGCACTGGGACTTCGCGGCCGCACTTTTCTGGTGCGGTCCGCGCTCATCATTTAGCCCAAAAATTGCACTCTTTGAATCTCCCTTATGCGGACCGCGTAATTATGATCGGGGCCGCACAATATTTGTGCGCGGCCGCGCTTCAGATCTCTTTTCCCAGTCTTGGTTTTTGTTCAACTTTTGACTCCTTTGTGAGTTGATTATGGCTCCTCAGGCTCATTTTGAACAATTCATGCAAACAAGCATATTTCATTAGTTTTCGGGAATACCTTCAAGCATTTTTGGCCTAAAACACAAGTAAAAGAGAGCAAATAATAGGTTAAAATCCCTACTTATCAACTTCCCTAAACTTAAGCTTTTGCTTGTCCTCAAGAAAATAAGGTAATTCCCACCTCCACTAGAAAAAAGGATATTTCAGCTGGCCTAAGGCAAATCAATCATGCATCAATTGGGACTGACAATTACCCTCAACACAAATGAATTATCAACAACACCATGGTTTGACCTTTTGAGTACTATAGTTCTAATGTGACACTAGAGCATCAAGAGTTGACTTAATTCACCAATGAAGCTCGCTATATCACGTAGGTCATTGTGGAACCCAAACTCCTCCTTCTCTACTATCCATGAGCAAATCTCACTTTAGAATGTAACACTCAGAACAAGGATTGTGAAGAAGCGCGCTTATCTCTCTCAAGAGAATGCCACAAGTCCGGCTCTAAGTACCATAAGCTTGCCCCTTATGTAAATCACCACTAATGTAAGCTCACTCAACTGGAAATTATATGGGGCTTTTGCGGAATGTAGTGAAGGCTTTTGGATCAAAGTAGAACTTATCGGCATATGATGGTTTCATCTTTCCTTAAGCACTCCATTTTCTCATTTCGGCTCATACTTTCTTGACTCTTTGAGTCATTTTCTTCTTCCTTAGGGGAACTAGAGAGATGTAATGCCACTCTTTCTTGCTCATGACAATCATTTTTCTCCTTTTCTAATCACTCCATGCCTTTCATCATTGCTTTCTTTGAAACCCTTCAAGTTTCTACTGTATTCACTTTCTTTTTGACATATTTCTTTTTGGCCTTTATTCCTTTTCCTTGCCTTTACTTTTCTTCATTTATTTTTCTTCTTTGTACCTCTTATCACTTTCAAATTCCTCGTCTCTCCCCCAAACTTATGATTTTGCAAATTGTATCAAGAATGCTAGGGAATGATCGGGTGCCAAGAGAAGGTCATTATAAAACGGATAAAGGCTTGTAACATGGCTATTGAATGAAAAAGGCTTCAGATCAAAGGAGTTGACTAGGGATATCACATTGGTAGGCTACAGAAGCTTTCAAGTTTCAAATTGGTTCAAGGAGAGCCTACAATCATTTCTCAAGTCGAGCTACGCTTAGAATTTCGCCTAGACAAACATCCAGGGCAAATTCTAGACTTATTGGCATGGAACTTGGACTTGCAATTCAATACCTCACGTCTCACGCTGCTGGATTGTTAAAGAGAACAGAGTCGAGGGCCAACAACAACCCTAGCTAAGATTGAAAATCACAAATGGCTCAAATAAACCACTCGATGATTGTTTTAGTCAACACACGAGTCTAAAGGTCACAACTAGAGCTATTCTTTGCCAATAAACTTGTTAAATGTGTTAGTACCAAGTGAAGCTGCTTGAGACACTTTTAATCATTACTACTATGTACCAAAACATAAAGAAAATGGACTCAATCCCTTACGAAGGTTGTCACGACATCCATCATTGGGAAGAGCACTCGGTTCACACAACATCCACCTTTGGAAAGAACTGTGGCATTAAGAAAACCAAAGGCTTATTGTTCATACCAAACATAAAAAAGAAGCTAACAATGTGAATAGAAGCTACTAAAGAAAATAAGAAGCTATGCTACTAAGGAAAAACAACGAAAACAGTTATGAAGTAAACTACAGAAACTAAACTGAATATGTACAAAATGAAGTAAAGAAAATATATATATATACATAATGGAAATGAATATATACATCGAATGGTAAGAATTTATATATACCAAAAGTGAAAATACAGATAAAGAAAAATAGTATAATGGTTATTACATATCAAATGTCATCAAATCAAAATGGACCACCCCCCCAAATGAAAAATATCACTGTCCTCAATGCTCATAACAAATAAGAACAGGGAAAAGGGGTAGAGAGTAGAGAAAACTCTCTATGTGGTCTCTGTCTGCTTCGGATCCTCAACATGAACAGGTTCCTCAGCATCCTACGTATCCTCTAACTGTATCTCCACACCCTCTGACTGGGGCACTACGCGGTTTCTGAGCATCTGAATCAGCTCCTCACCAGTGTGTGAAGTGGTAGCCGGCTCCTCAGACTGGCCAATTGCTGCCTCTGATGCCTCAGGAACTGCTGCATGTGTTGTTGGGACTGTCTTCTCCATGAGCAGGTCCAGTGGAATATCACCCGCAGAAGCAATCTTCTCAACCTCTTTGCTCAACTTCTCCACCGACTCCTTAGATGTCTGATTTTTTCGCATCTTCTTCACCTGCTTCCCCAAATCCTTGATAATCCTCCCATGTACATCAAGAGTCTCCCAGGTCTTCTTCTGGTCGTCCAAAATCTTCTTCTGATTTTCCAGAATCTTCTTCAAAGAGTCCTCCACTGATGGATGTACTTGAAGCTCTGATGGGGCTGAAGATAGTGCTGCCACTGCACTGGATATGGCAGATAGCTTTGTGGTAGCTGCCTACATCCAGTTGTTGAGACTGAATAGTGTCTGTGAAACCCGAAGTGCAGTCTAAGGGTAAGTAGAATATGAAGGCACTAACAGTGGCACTGAGATAGATGGTCCGGAAGAAGGAGGAGCATGACTGCTGCTCCGGTAGAAGTACCGGCCGCTGTGGAGGGCTCGACAACTGACCCGGTGGCCACTACCCCTGGCTCTTCAGACTGGCCAGTGGAGGTAGTGGCTTTACCCTTAGATTTAGGGTTGTCCTCTACCTGGAGGTGATACCATGAGAAAGGCTTCTTAGCCTTCACCTCAACATTAAAATGCCTCTTCTCTACCCCTTGATCTTGGAAATACTTAGTAAGGAAGTTGGAGTAGGGATAGGATCTTTCTTCTTTCTGGACTGCATCGGCGATGTTGTAGGACATCAAGTTCCCCATATTAATTGGATAGCCTGCCATGATGGAAGCTACCAATATTTCCCTGGGGAGTGGGAGGACATCTCATGTTGGCAAGGGTCAAGACGGCTGCACACGAATGTTTGCCACCCTTTTGCTTCAAAGTTAAGGGTGGCACTGACAATTTGAACTCTTGCTGTGAGCCATGCAGGTGTTTTCCTTGGAATAGCCAGAATCTTAGCTAGCCATGCACGAGCTACATCACCCATGGCTAGCTTCTCCAAGTATTGCACTGCCTCAACCTCTTCAAATCCTGCATATGCGTTCAGTGTGTGGCCATCAAATCGGATTTTCAAGTTTCGTACCTTCGTCACCTTGGTACCCTTTTTGATGTCGAAAAAATTTGCATAAAATTCCTTGACGATGTATTCATTGGCATCTTGCACCCGTCCGGTGAAATTTTCCATCATTTTCTCTTCGTAAATTGGTTTAGGACATTCGAGTCGTGTTGGCTTAGGTATTTGGTTATGAATTGTCTCTCAAGAGTGAGCAGCCTTTGGGTCCACCATTCCCGGAACTTGGCCTATGCCTTATCACTCACAAATCTATCAGCCCACACCTCCGGCTTCCTTGACCTAGCCAGACCTCCCATCATCCGAGACCTCATCATCATCACCATATAAATTTATTGGGGAAGATGTTGTGGCAGGTGTTGTAGCAGGTGGGGAAGACGGTTCATATGCCTGACTACCTCCCTCTAAGACATCAGAAAAACCAGAGGAGGAGGTAGGTTCATTGACTAGGTGGAGTCGACCGGGGAATTGTTGTGATTGTGCCCCAAGTTGTGCCTGCACAAAATCCCCCTCAGAATTCACCCAGGATGGGAGGTATTCACTGGTGTCCGGGGGAGTTCAAGTGAGGGTAGTGTTCTTGCCCAAGACTTTCTGGACTGATAATGGTATGTTAGGTTTTCCTCAACCCCGGCCTCAGGAGGATTTTGCCCTGCCTTTGGAAGTGTCACATCGACCACGTGAACGCACCATTGTCTGCACATACAAGTAGTGAAAGTCAGTTAGAATTGGGGTTCAACATTTGCTAAAGAATGACAGTTGAAAATAAATAAAGTGTTTCTCAGAACAGGGCAGTCCAGACCGCACAAAAGTGAGTGACGCCGCGAACTGCCCATCGCGGACCGCACAAAAATAAGTGTGGCCGCATAATGCTCATCGCGGACCGCACAAAAGTGAGTGAAGTCGCGGAGATACCAAGTTCAGACTACTGGTTCTCTAAAGTTTACCAACCGGGGATCGCACAAAATTGAGTGCACCCGCATAACACCCAGCGCGGACCGCACAATTTTGAGTGTGACCGCATAAGCACTTTGTTGGGTCTCTGAAGTTCAATTGTGCAGACCGCAAAAAATTGGGTGCCGCCGCAAAAAAACCAATCGCGGACAGCACAAAATTTAGTGCGGCCGCAATATCTTAGCATTCACAAGTGCCTTCAATCTAGGCTATCACGGACCGCACAATTTTATATGCGGCCGCATACCATAGCGCGGACAGCACAAAAATGTGTGCGTCCGCGAAATTCAAATATGGGTGGCATTGTTGTATAACTAATACTAGATTTTTCACTAATTAGGCATGATTTGTGGCAATTAAACAATAAAAGTTACTAACCCCAACCCCCATTATGCATTCAAACACTACCCATATGTTTCTAAGAAAGAAGTAAGCATCAATTTGACATATTTGGTATGAACCTAACCCTAGATAAAAAGAAAACTAAAACAGAGAAAAAAGAAAAGAAAATAATGAAATTAATTCGTTGAAATCAACATACCAGTAGTGAAGTGTAGTAGGAAATCAACACTTGATGAGTAAAAATGAGATTGAAAACAAGGAAGAGTGCACTGTGCTTTAGGCTAGCTTGAGAGGTCAGAGTGTGTAAAGTGTGAATAGTTTCAAGAAGTCCTATTTATACTCTGACCCCAGTGACCCACCGACGGCTGCAAACTCTTAAAGGATTTTGTCAGGACAAACTTTAGAAGTTGGAATTATCCATCTTCCAGCTGTATGACCGCACACAAAAGTGTGCGGCCGCGAAGTGCTTGTGCGGTCCGCATAATTCTGGCGCGACCCGCACAATTTCATCATTTAGCCAAATATTTCCTTGTCAATTTCCTACACTGCACAACCAATTCCTACATACACTTCATAGCCAGTTAGTCCAAAATAATGCCTAATCTAAAAAGAAAATCAAAAGAAATAAAAACACATGGGTTGCCTCCCAAGAAGTTCCTGGTTTAACGTCGTGGCACGACGCCTATTACCATCATTCATCTGGAATGGAGAAATGCCACAACATGAACATCATCAACCTTGCCAAGGTAGTGCTATACTCGGTGCCCATTGACTAGAAAAATCTCACCATTCTTTTTTTTCAAATCTAGAGCACCAAAAGAAGTCACATGTACCACTTCAAAAGGACCACTCCACTTTGATTTATGCTTTCCCGGAAACATCTGTAACCGAGAGTTGAATAGAAGAACAAGGTCACCTTCTTTTAATTCTTTGTTCCGGATATACTTATCATGTAGGTACATCATTTTGTCCTTATACAAGGACAAACTGGAGTACTCATGGAACCGGAACTCCTCAAGTTCATTCAATTGCTCCAGCCGAAGATTGACAGCGACATCCCACTCAAGGTTCAATTTCTTCAACGCCCACATGGCCCTGTGATATAATTTCGCCAGGAGGTGACATGCTTTCCCAAACACCAAACGATATGGAGACATACCAATTGGAGTCTTGTAATTTCTATAGGCCCATAGAGCATCGACAAGTTTCCTTGAACAATCAGTCCGGTTTGCATTGACAGTCTTGGATAGAATGCTCTTGATCTCCCTGTTGAAGACTTCAACCTGTCCACTTGCCTGGGAGTGATAGAGGGTTGACACCTTGTGAGTGACACCATAATTGGAGAGTAAAATGTCAACGGCTTTGTTGCAAAAATGTGAACCCCCATCACTAATGATGGCCCTTGGTGTGTCGAACCTTGTGAATATGTTTTTCTTCAAGAAAGCCACCACACTCCGTGCTTCATTGTTGGCCAAATATACAGCTTCAACCCATTTGGAAACGTAATCCACAGCAACAAGAATATAGGTATTTCTACATGAACTTACAAATGGACCCATAAAGTCGATGCGCCACACATCGACAATCTCGAGGATAGTGGTGAGAGGAATCTCATTTTTCTTGGAGATTCTACCGGCTCTTTGGAAATCAGCACAATGCCTAACGAGCTCGCTAGCGTCTTTGTACAAGGTAGGCCAATAGAATCCATAGCTTAGGATCTTTGTAGCAGTTCCCGTCCCACCATGGTGACCACCAAAGGGCGAGGAATGGCAAGCTTCAAGAATACCCAATTGCTCTTCTTCTGGTCCGCCACTTAATTCTCACTCCTTTTGCGGTCTATGATTTTAAGACCAAATTCTTGTAGAAGAAGTACCCACCGCATCAATCTATCCTTAGAGTCCTTTTTACTCATCAAATAACAAAGTGTCGCGTGATCAGTGCGCACAATCAGTTTGGTACCCATGAGGTACGGGAAGAACTTTTCTATAGAAAAGACAATGGCTAAGAGTTCTTTCTCGGTCACCGTATAGTGGACTTGGGCGCCGTTCATGGTCTTACTATCATAGTAGACCGGATGGAATATCTTGTTGATTTTTTTGCCCCAATACCGCTCCTACCGCCATGTCGCTAGCATCGAACGTGAGCTCAAATGGTAAGCTCCAATTTGGTGCGGTAATGATGGGAGTGGTAGTCAACCTATACTTGAGTAGCTCAAATGCCTTCATGCAATCATCATTGAACACAAATTTGGAATCTTTTTCCAAAAACTTGCACAAGGGGTTCACCACTTTTGAGATATCCATGATAAACCGACGGTAAAACCCCGCATGACCCAGAAAGATCCTCACTCCTTTGACGGAAGAAGGAGTAGGTAGTTTTGCTATCACTTCAATTTTTTCTTTATCCACTTCATACCATTCTTGGAGATCTTATGGCCGAGGATAATGCCCTCCTCGACCATAAAGTGGCACGTCTCCCAATTAAGCACCAAGTTGGTCTCTTCACAATGTTCCAATACCTTATCAATATTATCCAAACACTATTCAAAATAATCCCCCACAATAGAGAAATCATCCATGAAAACCTCGAGGAAGTCATCCACCATATCCGTGAATATTGCATTCATACACCGCTGAAAAGTAGTCGGTGCATTACATAAACCAAACGGCATCCTCGAGAATGCAAATGTGCCATAAGGACAAGTGAAGGTGGTTTTCTCTTGGTCTTCAGGTGTAATGAGAATCTGGTTATATCCGGAATACCCATCCAAGAAGCAATAATAAACACGTCCGACAAGCCTATCCAACATTTGGTCAAGAAATGGAAGCGGAAAATGGTCTTTCCGAGTCACTTTGTTGAGATTTCTATATCCATGCATACCCTCCAACCGGTGACAATTCTTGTGGGGATCAATTCATTTTTATCATTTGTGATCACAGTCATGCCCCCCTTCTTTGGGACACATTGTACTGGCGAAGTCTATGAACTATCAGAAATGGGGTAGACAACCCCTGCATCCAACCAATTGATGATCTCTTTCTTGACTACCTCTTGCATGGCCTCATTCAATCTTCATTGATGTTCCACAGAGGGTTTGGCGTCCTCCTCCAATATGATTTTGTGCATGCAAAAGGCGGGGCTTATGCCCAGAATATCCGCCAGTGTCCAATCTATTGCCTTCTTCCTCCTTTGGAGCACAGCAAGGGGTGGAATCTACCTACACGTTAGTTAAGCACGATGAATGAATAACAGGTAATGTGGAACAAGGGTATACGAAATCATACTTGAGGTGTGAAGGCAAGGGCTTCAACTCCAATGTGGGAGGCTCCTCGATTGAGGGCTTTATTGGTGGAGTCTTCCGATTCTCTTGGTCCAAGGAAATTTTTCAGGTCCCATATGTATATGACTCCCATCTCTTGCAAAGCATTGACACATTCTACCAAGCCTTCCTTCTCATCCTCATCATGATTCAACAACACAACTTCCAATGGGTCTTCAACATTAATCACAACACTTATGTCATCAAAAATTACTTCGGTCACAAGATCCACAAACGAACACACTTCATTGCTATTAGGCTGCCTCATTGACTTGCAAACATGGAACACAACTTTTTCATTGCGCACCCGGAAGGTGAGCTCCCCAGCTTCCACATCAGCTAAGTCCTTCCCTGTAGCTAGGAAATGTCTCCTCAATATGACTAGCACCCCATAGTCAACCTCACAGTCAAGTATCACAAAATATACGGGAAGTATGAACTTGTCGACTCGAACTAGAACATCATAAATTATCCCCAATGGACTCTTCATTGTCCGGTCCACCATTTGCAATATCATGGATGTGGGTCTTGGTTGCCCAATCCCAATGTTTTGAACATAGAATAGGGCATCAAGTTAATGCTTGCCCCTAAGTCACATAGAGCTTTGGAGAGATCGGCACTTCCAATAGTGCATGGGATTGTAAAGGAACCGGTTTCTTCTAACTTTGGAGCCATGGAATGCACAATGGCACTCACTTGATGTGTCATTTTGATTGTTTCACAGTTCATTGATCTCTTCTTTGTTACCAAGTCTTTCATGAACTTGGCATATCCCGGCATTTGTTCGAGAGCTTGAACCAATGGCACATTTATGGACAAACGTTTCATCATATCAATAAATTTTTTGAATTGGTTCTCATTATTTTTCTTTGCGAGCCTTTGAGGATATGGTGGAGGGGGCCTTGGAAAAATATCCTTGGCTTTAGGCACTACCGGATCCGGTATGTCTATCACATATTCCCTAGACGGGTTCACATCATCTTGTGTCTCCTCCACATTTGCATCAATGTGTATCCTTATTTCATCATTTGCTTGAAAATCATTGCTTGGATCATCATCATTTTGCACAAACACATGATCATCAATCACATTCTTTCTTGAGTTTGAGGTACTAGCAACTCCACCTCTCCCACTTCTTTTAGTCACCAACATAGCATGCCCCGTATTGTTCCCACCCTTCGGGTTCACCACTGTATCACTTGGTAGTGCCCCCTTTGGGCGAGTATTCAAAGCTTGAGAAATTTGGCCAAATTGGACTTCCAAGTTGCAGATAGAATTGTTGTGGGAGGCCAATTGGGCATCGAGTCGGCATTTATCTCCATCATTTGCTTGAACATGTTTTCTATCCATACCATCTCATTGTTGGAAGAACTAGGACCTTGTGACGGATATGGAGGCGGGTTGTCGGGTTGTTGTGCTGTTGATACATCGGGGCCTTTGAAAGCCCGACCCCCGATTTCCTTGATTATTGTTGTTCCAACCCCCTTGATTGTTATTTTCTCCGCAATTACTATTATTGTTGCCACCCCAATTGCTGTGGTTATTTCCTCCCAAATTGACTTGACTTCCTTGATCACCCCAATTTTTATTGTTGTTCCCCCAATTGCTTTGATTGTTGTTGTTGCCACTATTCCAATTTCCTTGTTGACCTTGGTTTCCCCAATTTCCTTGATTACCCTGTAATCTCCAATGTCGTTGATCCGTTGACCTTGGTAATTACTGAATATTGAACCTCTTCACTCTAATCATCATATGAATCCTCTTTATTTTACCCACTACAACTTTGATCAAATTGATCCGGATTGTTTTGAATTTGTTGACCTCGTTATCTTCTCTTGTTGACCATCATGTTCACTCCTTCCATGACATTTACCTGCTTTGGCCCCTGAACCTGTTGAAGATGAGCCTTGGCCAACTGATTCATGGTGGTTTTCAACTCCACTATGGCCTGCCCATGATCATGAAGTTCCTTGTGAAGGTTGATAACATTAGGGTCACCCTGAGGAACGTTGTCTCTACTTTTCCAAGCCAAAGAGGTATCCTCCATCTCATATAATATTTCACATGCTTCAGAGTACAGCGTGTTCATAAAGTTACCCCCGACGAATTGATCCACCACACACTGGTTAGTTGTGTTGATCCCCCTATAAAAGGTCTGATGGATCATTGCCACGGTCATATCGTTGTTGGGGCTCTGGTGAAGAAACCCCTTTGTTCCAACAGTGTAAGCATGACATTGGTTATCTGAAAGTTTCCTACCCTAATCCGGGGTGGGACTATTGCACTTGTGTAGCCTTCATTGGGAGTGCGCTTCCCTTGGTGGGGGTGGGGAAGGGTTTGGCACATTATCGTGAGGCGGTTGGCCTATGCTTTGTACTTTAGGCTCAAGATGAACCTCATCCACTTGTTCATCATCTACCTCCTCCCCCAAAGTAATGTCTCCGAGGGCCTTGTTGTTAAGAGACATTTGGTACCTAAAACAAATTGACACACAAAATTAGAAAATAACGGAAGGAAAGAAAAACAAAACACACAAATACTTAGATATACAGCTAAGACCGTCTAACTACCCGAAAATGGCGCCAAAAAATGATCGGGTCCAAGCCTGCACTACTATTGAGTAGCGAGGGTGGTCGATGCAGTTTTAGCCCAACTTGGTCGGGATCAAATCCACATGGAGTTAATAATTTGGAATTAGGTTTATATCTAAGCTAGATGCGGGCTTTGAGTCTAATTACACTTCCACAAGTTTGGGTTTGGTTCTACTTCTAACTTTACTCTACTATATACAATAATTGAAACGAAGGACAATATTTTTGTTGTTGTTTTTCAAGTGTTTAAAGAGACTAGGGTAGTGGCTTCTACCTAGGTGGATATGTAACGGGTAGCAAAGTTCTAGGGCAAGCTTGATTAGTTGGGATTGCAATATAGCTATCACACCGGTACTCACTCTATACCTCTCGGTGGTTTGAGTGATTTTGCCCAATTTGTCTTTCTCAAGTCCAAATGGGTATTCATGCAATTCAAGTTATATTAGCTCAAGTCGGGTATTACTATCTCTAGGTTTAACCCTTTAATTGGGACTATCAATTTCTTTAGTTCACCCCAATTCCTTGTTAGCCTAGTTTTCCTAGACTTAGTACCTCTTTCTCAAGTAGAGACTAAGTCATAAAGGCATGAATCAATGTTTGCAACCATTAATTCTATAGTTCTAGCAAGAACTAGGCTAAATATCACTAACCCATACACATTCAAGCCCTAAAATCAAATATCCGTTAAATACCCACACTAGGGTTAGGTCACAACCCTAGTTATGAGTTTAGCTACTCATGGATATAACGGAAATTAAAGATGAAATGAAGATAAAATCCATAATATGAAGTTAAGGAATGAAAATCAAATGTTAGGAAGTGAATCTAGTACAAAATTTCCCAAAACAGAATATCTAGCTGTCTTAGGTGCTCTTAAAATACATAACATGACCTAAAATGACAAAAAGTTCTATTTATACTAAGCTGAAAATATCTCACAAAAATGCCCTTGCGGAGGTTGTGCGGCCGCATAATTCTGAGTGCGGCTGCACTCTTACTTTCGCAGCTGCATAATTTTGATGTGGTCCACGTTCTTCTCTTTTGGATCAGGGTTGAGCTGAGTTTTCTCAGACCGCATAATTCCAAGTGTAGTCGCGCTCCAAATTGTGCGGCCGCATATAAGTGATGCGGTCCACACTTGCTTGAGTTTGGCTTGAAATCAACTCTGTGATTCTTCATCTTGCGGACCGCATAATTTTGATCGCATCCATACAAGGGTCTTCCGCGGCCACACAAATCTAGTGCAGTCCGCACTTCTCTCTTTTGCTTAAGTTGTTAAGTCTCTGAATTTCAGTCATCGTGGTTTGCATAATATCATTGGCCGTCGCACATGGACTTTCGCGGCCGCATATTTCTGGTGCTGTCCGCGCTCATCATTTATCCAAAAAATTGCACTCTTTCAATCTCCCTTATGCAAACCGCGTAACTAGGATCGTGGACGCATCATGGATTTCGCGGCCGCACAATATTTGTGCGGTCCGCGCTTCAGATCTCTTTTCGCACTCTTGGTTTTTGTTCAACTTTTGACTCCTTTGTGAGTTGATTATGGCTCATTTTGAACAACTCCTACAAGCAAGCATATTTCATTAGTTTTTGGGAATACCTTCAAGCATTTTTGGCCTAAAACATAAGTAAAAGAGAGCAAATAATAGGTTAAAATACCTACTTATCAAGGACACGTGCTACCTGACCGGGTGGACGGCCACCAGTACCACCAGTTAGGGCCACAATGGACCGAGTCCACGATAGGGGCTAAGGTGCATCTAGTACAACAGCTAGAGCAGCACCTGTAGATCCACCAGTTGCTCCAGCTCAGGAGCATGTTCTAGATCTGATTGAGCTAATGGGGCTAGCTCAAGCACCAGTTGTGCCCGTTGTGATTTAGTCCTTCAGGAGGATTTGTTTCAGATATTGACTGTTTTCACTAGCCTTGCTCAGGCAAATTCTGTTCAGACCACGCTAACCACTTCTCTGGCCAGGGGAGGTACTCCCGCCGCCCGTACTCCAAAGTAGATGGTGCAGGGACTTCAGACATCGGGGGTACTACCAGCCCAGCCGGTTGCAGTTACTCAGGCCCAGGTGAGTAACATTATGAGTGATGAGGAGAAAAAGAGACTAGCAAGGTTTGGGAGGCTCAAGCCTCCATCATTCAGTGGGGTTGAGTCAGAGGATGCTCAGGACTTCTTGGATAGGTGCCAACGGATTCTTCGCACGGTGGGTATTCCGGAGACTAGTGGAGTCCCCTTTACTACTTTCCAGATGATGGGGGCAGCCTTTAGATGGTGGGAGGCCTATGATAGGGGCAATCCAGTCGATGCTGCACCATTTTCATGGCACGATTTCTCTGTTCCATTCTTGGAGAAGTTTGTGCCACCGACCCCTAGGGAGGAGTTGTGTCGGTAGTTTGAGCAGCTAGCCAGGAGGGCATATCTGTGACGCAGTACAAAAATGAGATTTTTGTATTTGGCACGTCACGTATGCTGGTTGGTTCCTACTTAGAGGGAAAAGATAGGAAGTTTATTGATGGCATCAGTTATCAGTTGCATTTTGTTATGACTCGGGAGAATGCATCAGGTGCTAGGTTCGACGAGGTGATTGTTATTGCTCGACGGCTAGAGTTGGTCCTTAGTTAGGAGCGTGAGGAGAGGGAGACCAAGAGGCCTCGTTGTTCGGGTGGTTTCAGCGGTGTTACTTTTTTGGGGAAGTCCTACTACAACAGGGGTCGTCTTTATAGGCCCGCTCAGATGGCTCTTCTAGTTCATCGTGGTGCATCAGCTAGCCATGGTTCATACAACGGTCTTTCGGGTCAGTCATCTCTCAGTTCTCTCCCAATTAAGAGTTCATCACGTGCTCCATCGGTTCGAGGTTCATCTATGCCAGGTCCTTCCAGCAATTATTCTAGTTCTCGGGGCCCGATTCAGTGCCCACCTCCAGCGGGGAGTTTCTTGAGCACGGGGAGTTGGGGCATGTTTGGAAGCAGTGTCCTCGTCTCTTTGGAGGTCTAGTTCCGCAGAAGGTCCAGGCGGCGACTTCCACACCATTTACTTCACCACCCGCCCAGCCAGCTCAAGACGGGGCCCAGGTAGCTAGAGGTCGCCCTAGAGGGGGAGGGCGACCAGGTGGCAATCAGGCTCGATTCTATGTTACTCCTGCCAGGCGAGAGGCCATTGCTTCAGATGCAGTGATCACATGTATTTTTTCAGTGTTCCATAAAAGATGCTTTTACATTATTTGACACTGGTTCTACTTATTCCTATGTATCATTCTATTTTAATCGTTATTTGGATATGCCTCGTGAGTGTTTTGTTTCACCTGTTCATGTCTCTACGTCGGTGGGTGATAGTGTTGTTGTTGACCATGTATATCGGTCGTGTGTGGTGATTATTGGGGGATTGGAGACTAGAGTTGATCATTTATTTCTTAGTATGGTTGATTTCGACGTGATCTTGGGTATGGATTAGTGTTCTCCATGTCATGATATTCTGGATTGTCACGCTAAGACCACTTCTAAAAAATTTGGTTTTAGTGACGGAAAAATTATGTAGCTAAACAGAAAAATCCATCGCTAATCTCATTTAGCAACGAATGATCAAGAAATTTTGCTAAAGCTACGGGCGATTTACCGACAGACCAGCGTTGACAGTCGTATCTAATTCCATTTTTGTTTTGTAGTGGTCGTGATGTTAGTGATGCCTAGGTTGCCAAGGATCGAGTGGAGAGGTTCTCTGGATTATGTTCCCAGTAGGGTGATTTCTTATTTGAAGGCCCAACGGATGGCTGGGAAGGTGTTTTTGTCATATTCGTCCTTTATGAGAGATGTTGGTGCCGATACTCCTACTATTGATTCTGTTCCGGAAGTGCAAAAATGCATGTATATGTTTCCTGCTGACCTGTCAGGCATGCCACCTGACAGGGATATTGATTTTGGTATTGACTTGGTGTTGGGCACTCAGCTCATTTCTATCCCTCTGTATCGTATGGCACCAGCAGAGTTGAAGGAGTTAAAAGAGCAGCTTCAAGAACTTCTTGATAAGGGGTTTATTCGGCCCAGTATGTCACCTTGGGGTGCACCAGTTCCTTTTTGAAGAAAGGATGGTACTATGCGGATGTTCATCGACTATAGGTAGTTGAAAAAAGTTACAATCAAGAACTACCATGTTCATGATTTGGAGTTGGCAACCATCATTAATGCTTGAAGATTTGGAGGCACTATCTCTACGGTGTGTCGTGTGAAGTATTTATGGATCATCAGAGTTTCCAACACTTGCTCAAACAAAAGGATCTAAATTTGAGGCAGTGGAGATGGTTGGAGCTGCTAAAGGACTATGATATTACCTTACTGTATCATCCCGGAAAAGCCAATGTGGTTGTCGATTCCTTGAGTGGAAAGGCAGTGAGTATGGGTAGCCTTGCATTTATTCTGGAAGGTGACAGACCACTTGCATCATATGTTCAGGACTTCACCAACCAGTTCATGAGATTAGATGTTTTGGAGCTCAGTCGGGTTCTAGCTTGTGTAGTTTCTCGGTCTTATTTATACGATCGCATCAAAGAGCGCCAGCATGATGATCCCCATTTGCTTGTGCTTAAGGACATGGTTCACCACAGTGAAGCTAAAGAGGTTACTATTTGGTATGATAGGGTGTTGAGGATGCATGGTCGGATTTGTATGCCCAATGTGGATGGGCTACATGAGTTGATTCTTGAGGAGGCCCACAGTTCGCGATATTCCATTCATTTGGGTCCCGCAAAGATGTATCAGGACTTGAGGAAGCACTATTGGTGGAGAAGGATGAAGAAAGACATAGTGGGATTTGTAGCTGGGTGCCTAAATTGTCAGCATGTGAAGTATGAGCATCAGAGACCGGGTAGATTGCTTTAGAGGCTTGAGATTCCGGAGTGGAAATAGGCGCGTATCACTATGTACTTCTTAGTTGGGCTCCCACGGACTTTGAGGAAGTCTGATGCTATTTGGGTGATTGAGGATCAGTTGACCAAGTCCATGCATTTTATTCCAATTAGGACTACTTATTCTTCGGAGCGGTTGGCTGAGATCTACATATGCGAGATTGTTCGCCTTCAAGGTGTGCTGGTGTCCATCATTTCAGATTGGGGAAGCAGTTTACATTGCATTTTTGGAGAGTAGTGTAGTGAGAGTTAGGCACACAGATTGAGTTGAGTACAACATTCCACCCTCAGACGTATGGACAGTCCGAGCGCACTATTCAGATATTGGGGTTTTTTGGAGAGCAGTGTTACGTGCTTGTGTCATAGATTTTGGGGGTTTTTGTGATCAGTTTCTGCCACTTACCGAGTTTTCCCACAACAACAGCTACCAATCGAGCATTCATATAGGTATGTATGAGGTTTTGTATGGAAGACGGTGTCAGTCTCTGGTGGGTTGGTTTGAGCCGGTGAGGCTAGGCTATTGGGTACTGACTTAGTTCAGGATGCTTTGGACAAGGTTAAGTTGATTCAGGATCAGCTTCGCAAAGCGCAGTCTAGACAGAAAGTTGTGCCGATCGGAAGGTTCATGATATTGCTTACATGGTGAGGGAGAAGGTACTACTTAGAGTTTCACCCATGAAGGGTGTTATGAGGTTCAGAAAGAAGGGCAAGTTGAGCCCTCGGTATATTGGGCCTTTTGAGGTGCTTGAGAAGATTGGGGAGGTGGATTACAAGCTTGCCTTTCCGCCTCATCTAGCGTTTCATGTATCTATGCTCCAGAAGTACGTCCGCATTTCGTTTCATGTTTTGGATTTCAACACAGTTCAGCTGGATGGTGATCTGACTTATGATGTGGAGCCGGTGGCCATCTTGGATCGGTAGGTTCAAAAGTTGAAGTCAAAGAATATAGCTTTAGTGAACGTGCAGTGAAGAGGTCAGCCAGTCGAGGAGGCTACTTGGGAGACCGAGTAAAAGATGCGGAGCAGATATCCACGCCTATTTGAGACTCCAGGAATGTTTCTAGACTCGTTCTAGGACGAACGCTCATTTACGATGGGGGGGATGTAACGACCCGGCCGGGGTAATTGGTTTGATTCAGAGGATGTTTCGAATGAGTTGGGACACTTAGTTCTAAGGTTGGAAGCCTACGTTGAAAGAATTAATCTGATGTTTAGTTATGTGTAAACGGCTTCAAATGGAGTTTTGATGGTTTCAATAGCTCCGTAGGGTGATTTTGGACTTAGGATTGTGTCTGGATAGTCATTTAGAGGTCCGTAGTGGAATTTGTCTTGAAATAGAAGTTTGGAAAGTTGAGAAGTTTGATCGAGAGTTAGCTATGGGGTTGCCGAGCTCAGATTTTGGTTCCGGAAGTTGGAATAGGTATGTTGTGTCATTTATGACTTTTGTGCAAAATTTGAGATCATTCAGAGTTGATTTGACAGGTTTCGGCATCGAATGTAGAAGTTAGAAGTTCATAACTTCATTAGGCTTGAATGGGGGCGTGATTCATGTTTTTGATGTTTTTTGATGTGATTTGAGGCCTTGACTAAGTTCGTACATGTTTTAGTACTTGTTGGTATGTTCGATTGAGGTTCTGGGGGCCTTGGGTGGATTTCGGATGGTTATCGAAGTGGAATTTAACTTTTAGGATTGCTGAAGTTTTCTGGTGTTATAGGTCTGGTTTTCTTATACGCGATCGCGTAGAAATGTCCCCGATAATGTAGGCTTATTTTAGGGCAGCTGCAATTGATATTCTATGTGATACCAATTTGAGGACTGCGATCATAAAGTTTTAGCCATAAGTGCATCGCAAACGCGTGGGTTAAGTTACTTTGCGTAGAGGGAAGGAAGGAGCATGGGATTCCACTCATTATTCATTGTGATCGTGTGAGTCTATCCATGATTGCGTAGGTCAGGGATGTTTGGTCTTTGTGTTTCCTTGGGTCTGTACACGTTTGCGTAGAGTTAAATTTTGGCACCTATTTTTTGTGTTTCGCGATAGCGAAGCATTGTCTGCGATCGCGGAGAAGGGACTTCTGGGCAGATTATAAAATATCAAATATGAGGGTTTGAGCCATATTTCATAATTATATTTTGGGAGCTCGGATTGAGGCGATTCTTGGAGAGATTTTTAAGGGAGTGATCGGGGTAAGTGATTCTAACTTGGTTTTGGTTAGATTACATGAATATATCATTGTTTTCATCATTTAATTTGTGACTGGGTTGAAAATTGAGAAAAAATTGTAGAAACTTCATAGGCTTCAATTTGGGGATTTGAAGGTTGAGTTGTGATTGGATTTGAGTAATTTTGGTATGGTTGGACTCATGGTTGAATGGGTGTTCGGATTTTGTTAATTCTGTCGGAGTCCGAAACGAAGGCCCGGGGTTGACTTTTCGAGTTGATTTTTTGACTTTTGATTAAGAACTTAGCTTTTTCATATGCAGCTGATTCCTATAGCTTGTGTTGATCTTATCGAGTTATTTGTGGCTAGATTCAAGGCGTTCAGATGCCAATTCGCGAGGCAAGGGATTATTGGAGTAGAGATTTGCATTGTATGAGGTAAGTAACACTTCTAAACTTGGTCCTGGGGGTATGAATCCCCAAATTACTGTTATGTGATTTTTGTTGAGGTGACACATATTCTAGTTGACGGGCCTGTGGTCGTGCACCGTAGGAATTGTGACTCGGTCGAATCCATGGAACTGTGTAGTTATATAACTTGTTATCTTCCACGTATTTCCCATGTGTTAAAGAAAATGGAACTGTGACTCATATTAGAAATCATGCTTAGGCTACATGCTGGTTCTGTTGGGACCCACAAAGGTTGTGTTGCATGTTGAATTATTTGCTTAATTTGCAATTATGTACTCAGCCACAACTACCATTTGCATATAATATCTCGGTCTCTGCTGCCATTTACTGGTACATCATATCATCATTGTTGGGCTGATTATCATAATATTTGGGAGCCCGAGAGACTGGAGAGATTGATGATTGAGTGAGGTTGAGGTCCTGATTGTGAGGATATTTATGGGATCGGGCTGCACGCCATAGCATGCTTTATTGAATCATGCCATGATTGGCTTATTATAGCACTTGGGCAGGATCCGCCCCTCCGGATTCTGACTTACCAACAGTGAGCACAGGTACCTACTGAGTTTGAGTGCGAGTGATGAGCACGAGTTTTTTTTATCCAGGGGTCCGGAAGGAGAGATTGGGAGGATTGAGTGGCTGTGAGGACTGAGTGACTGTGAGGAATGAGTGAATGTGAGGACTGAGTGAATGGGAGGACTGGGTGAATTGATACTCTGAGAGTAAGCATATGACTTCATCATTGCTTTGCATTATAGTTGGCATACATAATTGACATGTAAATATCGAGATGTATCATTCCTCATTTCAGTTACACTTAGCATATTTTACTTGTTTGAGCTTTATTTGTTGAACTTGAAAGAAATGTCTATATTTTTATATTATATTTCTGTAATTGGACTGTATATGTAAGCTCGTCACTGCTTTCAGCCAAAATGTTAGACTTGTAACTTATTGAGTTGGTTGTACTCATGCTACACCCTTCACTTCGTGTGCAGATCCAGGTACTTCTGGATACGGTGGTTGCTGACTTTGGTGCTATTATTCGGTTCGGAGATCCTCAAGGTAACTGTTTTGTCATCCGCAGTCCTTGACTCTCCTCCTTTATCATTTTGTTCTATTTGTATTTTTCTACTCTCTTAAACAGTATTCCAAACTATGTTATTGAAAAGATGCTCATGTATTCAATGACACCCGGATTTTGGGGAGTTGTGTAATGAGTTGCGGTATTTTTCATATCAGCTATTTTAAAAGATTTTTACGCTTAAGTTTCATTTTATGTTTTCAAATTTAAAAATACGTGATTTATTGTGAATGTCGGCTGGCCTAGTATTATGATAGGCGCCATCACGACAAGTGAGATTTGGGTACTGACAACAAATCACTGCAAGCAAAGGATGGATATCCTATTTATAAAAGAAGAAATGATAGAAGGTTTGAGACCATTCGCGGAATGAAAATGAATAACCAATGGGTTATTCCCTATATTGCCTATTTTCTTACGAGATGCAATATCGAGGTTTGCTCAGACGTAAAAGCAATAAAGTACCTTTACAAGTATATATATAAAGCCATGATAGGTGTGAAGTTTATATTGAGTCTGATGATGGAGAAAAAATCATTGACGAGATCAAAAAATTTTAAGATGCGACGTGGGTTTCACCGCCAGAAGCACTATGAAGAATTTATGAATTCCATCTAAGTGAAATGCAACCTCCAATTATTAACCTTCAACTATGTTACACCCCATGGTTTTGTACATGAAAATACGCCATAAGTAAATTGATGTAAGCTCAAAAAGGATGAAATCCTTCTACAAGGCTAAGGAAGGTTTATCGAAGTATTAGGTAAGTTAGGATGAATGAGACTTTTTAATCATGATTTAAATTCCTTTAAAGTCATGATATGTCTATATACGATGTATGGATATGAAATATAAAGTTTTGAAAAAATCAAAGTTAAATTGCGAAAAAAAACCAAGGATTTGCCTCGCAATGAAATATTTTGTGCAACACATTCATGTGTTATATAAGGTCTTTTGGGGGAATATTATATACCGAAACGAAGGTCTTGGAACCTAGTTTCCAAAGGTCCAACCCATTTATTCATATGACATCGGAGCAGAGAAATATGGATTTTTTAGAGTAAGGTCTCCAAATCTCGTTGCCGCACTTCGGAGAAACTAGCAGATTTATAGGACAAGTTGCAATGCAGTTTTCTCCCAATATATTGATATTTACATGGATCTCTTTATATGAAATTAAATCCCTATGTATCTAGTTTTCAACGCTGCAAACCGTTTGTCAATACGATATCAGAATAAGGAGATACAAGTGTCCGAAGTGGAACCGCTCAAGCTGCCAAGCATGCCAAGCAGGCAGCTTACCCACCTGCTTGGAGAATTGAGATGGTGGGTTGTATTGCTTACACGTTAGCAGCAAATTTGCAAGCTGTTGTCTAATTTTGGGGTCTCAAATATGAGGGGGCTCATGGTATTATCCTATTCACCGGTAAACAGTTTATCCATCAACAAGTCATATATGTTCTCTTGAGAAGATCCACTCAATTAATGTTTGCAAGATTTCGTAGGTTATTAAAACATGATGGTACGGTTCCAGTGAAATTATTTTGAGGAATATCAAGCTGCAGCAGTTTTCTAACATTGGCTAAAGAGGATGGAATGGAACCAGTGAACTGATTTTGTGCTAAATGAAGTATCTGAACATTAGGGAACAAGTTGCCTATATCGGATCTAAGATTACCACCAAAGTTGTTGTAAGAAATTGATATTAATTCAAGAAAGGACAAATTATACAATGAAGTAGGAAACTCCCTTGATAGTCTATTTACTGCTACTCCAATCTCTCTTAATCTGGTCAAACTCGAGCTAGCCATAAACGTCAGTTTAGTCGTGTTTCAAGAAAATCGGCTCATGTATGTTAAGGCTATCCCTTCTTTCTTTTGGCATGATCCATGCGATACGAACGACACGTGCAAATTCACAAATTCCATAAATGACTCTATTCATAGAAGTATTAGAGATATCTACGTTCTTGAATTTTCATGTGTCATAATATTTTATCATATGTTTATGGATCTCAGAAAAATATGAAAGTTGAAAAGAGTTTCCTTTATGATATTACTCAACGGCAAAATGGCCTTATGAAGCTCCGAAAGATTTTATTAATGTATTTTTCATGCATTGCATTCATGGAGTTATATACGCGTATATATGTATATATATATATATATATGGGATATGGGAAAGGTTATGGCGTTATATACGCACCGCCACCTGATCAGCTAGTATATGATGATGATGTTGCCCACAGTGGCTGAAATATGATTCAGACGGCGTTATATACGCGTATATATGAATGTATATTCAAATAGCATTATGTGCGTGTATATATGTATGTATATATATGTATATGGGATATGGGAAAGGTTATGGCGTTATATACGCACCACCACTTGATCAGCTGGTATACGATGATGATTTTGCCCACAGTGGCCGATATGATATGATAGGATGCCCTCAGAGGCTGATGATGTTAGGAAACATATACCTATGCACGACATGACATTCATACGCATATGCATGCTACTAAAAGTGATTTATGATTTACAAAGTTATTCAGGCTTACAGGTTGAGTCATGTACTCTATATTTCTTTCATGTCTCTTATGTACCTTACATACTCGGTACATTATTTGTACTGACGTCCCTTTTTCCTGGGACGGTGCGTTTCATGCCCGCAGGTCCCGATAGACAGGACGAAAGCCCTCCAAGTAGGCTATCAGCTCAGCGGAAGATGTTAGTGCGCTCCATTTGTTTCAGAGTCTCTTGTTTGTTAGTATGATTTAGACGGGTATTGTTTGGTATGGCAGGACTCTATCATGACATTTATGAAAATTATGTATTCTTAGAGACTTGTAGACAGATGTCGTGTACGTTAAATATTGTACGGCCTTTTCGGCCTATGTTTTGAGTTTGTAAATGATTATGCTGGCCTATTAGGCCCGTATGTCACGTGTATATTATAATGTAATAAGAAAGATACGTTATGTTGGTACTCGGTCGAGTAAGGTATCGGGTGCCCGTCACGGCCCATCCGTTTGGGTCGTGACAAAAGTGGTATCAGAGCAGTTATGTCCTAGGGAGTCTAACAGCCGTGCCTAGTAGAGTCTTGTTTATGGGTGTGTCGTGCACCACACTTATAAGCAGGAGCCTACAGGGCATTTAAGATTGTCACTCTTTCTTCTTACTCTAGATCGTATGGTAGATCTCTCTTATAAGAATTCAAATTCCGAGATTCTATTTTTAATCATAATAAGATGATACCTATATTCGGAAAGAAGGTTGGAAAGAGAGATTGTTGTGGAAAAGCTGAGTCAGAGGAATTGGATTTTTGTATGATGCCTACGATAAGTAAATGTGAGGTCTTTAGCAGATCATGGGTGTACTGAAAGGTGTAAGCTTCCTGATAAGAAGCCTTAAGGCAAGAATGCCTATCAATCTTTATGGTGAAAGGCAATAAGAGATTAAGAAGATAAATACAAGTTTCAACGAGCAAAAGAAGCAAGATGAAGAAGGGTATGAGGCGCCCAATTACTGAAGGTTAACGGCGTTTATAATTGAGGCAGAGGAACATAAGATTTTTGAGTTATATTCAACAGTAATTGAGGTATGTATAATTGGCCGTACCTATCTCAATTATGCCTTATGGGGGCTAACAGGTGTAGTTTAAGAAAAGGACGGAACATTAAGATCCGACTGGGGTTAGAGTAACCAAAAATGGTAAATGGATTGTTTGTGTTAGTTGACACTTCCGAAGGGTATTACTAATGTGAAAATAGATCTTCTTAGGAGACACCCAGATGGTGCACTCTAGAAGATTACGATTAGATATGAATACTAGCATGAAAATCAGAAGATAGGCACTGAAAACCTGAATGGGATAAATATTACCTTAAGTGTGGCTCTCATCCCTACTAGAGTGAGGATGTTGAGCAATCCAAAGAGACATAGGATGGAGCAAAGGGAAGCTAAAAGCGAAAGAATGTCGTATTGAAGTTTTCACAAGAAAAGGGATATGCAGAAATATTAGCAGAGTAATGAGAAGAGAGATAAGGAAGTATTATGAATAAGGTGTGATACATGCATGAAAACGGTAGAGTGTTACAGAACCTATAGTCAAATGAAGTAAGAGACGAATGGTGATGGGCCTTAAGATGATGAAAGAGTATAGGCCATAAGGTTATATCCTCATTTCGAGAAATAAGTTCGTAACTCCAACGCGACTACCAGAGGGGAGAGTTAATCCCCAGAGTAATAGAAACTAGTATGGATTGGTGAACAAGATAAGATAAACATGAATTAGGGACTGAGTGATTGACAATAGTCGGCATCATGAGAAGTTTTAGATTTTGTTCTGGAAATAATAGAATAAACAACAGAAGAAGATTCATGAGAAATTCAGAGAATGGTCATTCAGGAAGACGTTTCCCCTAAAGCAAGTAATGCAATCAAAGTTAAGCTTAAGAGAACTATGTGTGTTAGTTACACTAAGTGTTACCCTCATGAGTAAGTAATTTTATTATCCTTAGTATATAAGGATTAAACGCAAGGCGAGTAAGGGTCGTGATGATGCGAAAGGATACCACAAATGAAGAAGTAGAACATCAATAGGTCATCATAGCTTCAGCTCTTAGTACTCCCCTAAAGAGGGGAATATGAAGTGATGTGACAGTAAGTCAGAATTAAGCGGTTCTAGTAATTACGGAATGGTAAAGGAAGAATGTAAAACAAAAAAGAAATGAATAAAAAAAAGATGATATTGAACTTATTCAAAGCATAAGATATTCTATGATTCCAGGACGTTATGTAAGCATGACAACAAGAAAAGGAAGTAAGGGTTCCTGCCTGGGATGTTATTGTTAGATAAGGATCCAGTACGTGAGGTAAGTTAAGACACGGAAATAACCCAAGATAGATTACGCGGAATATGGATATGAGAATGGGCCGACGAATAGTTAGTAGTTGATTCCGGAAAAGCCTAGTCATGACTAGACAAGAACCTACATACAAATCAGCATATCATGCAAGATAAATGTAGCAAACCCCAAACATGGAGGATTTAGCCTCGCAGTAATATCAATAACACTTGAGATATATTCAAATAGGAGTCGAGGTAGTTAAATGTACCATAAGAGTGTTATAGGTATAATACAAAGTACCACTGGAAAGGCAGTCAAAATATCAGTTTAGAAGCAACCCTACAAGCACAAAGGCACGAAGGTAAGAAACTACGGATGATTATAGGCAAGGAAGGACGTCAAAAGGTCCGTAATAAGGTCACATCTTTACGAGAGTCAAGGGTTCTCCCTGAGTACTACAACGAAAGACTAGCTGAGGAAATGAGGGAAAAGGCTTCAACCGAAGCACAGTGACCTAAAGAGGAAATGGTCTTGTAGCAACAGTTTCACAACAACATTGTACGTCCTCTATAAGAAAGAGGAACATACTGTGGTTAATGAACAGGAAGTAAAAATTAAAAGTAATCTTCAAGATCATATGAGCTGCACGAAAACTCTGGCATATGTGGGCACTGAGATAAGCTATGTATGGACGCAACACGGGGGAAGAAAGACCAAGAAAAGTAATAGCTTATATTGAAAGAAAGCTAAGATGGAACGAAAGAAATTATTCGATCAATCATCGACAGTTGGTTACGTTATGAATACACTTAAGAGTTCGGAGTTTTATACATGCAGCATATACAACTGTAAAGACTCCGGTATAAGTTAAAAGGAAAGAGTTCAGTCCAAGTCATAAATCAAGAGTTGAATTGTTAGACGATTGTATCCTGAATATTCCATAACGCCCATGAAGGGCTAAAGTAATACCATGAGCCGCAGATCGGATGATGGCTTAATCCTACATAAAGGCTGATCAGAAGAAAGAGGAAACTAAAGAATTACACCAACAAAGTAAATCAGGAGTCTGATTATTAGACCCAGAAAATTATGGAAATCGTGATTGCGAATATTGCAGAATTACTCTTAATATCAAAGGTACAAGGATATAAAACAAAAACCATATTCTATAACGGCTCTACGATAAAGCCGGTTAGAAGAAGTACCATCCTCATAAGAAGTCAGTATGAATCTCCCACCGGATTATGTATGCACCAGAGGTGCAGCTAGTATTATAGAGCTTCAAGTTATGGACGTCAATTACACCTAGGAGGAAGAGAGGTGATGAAAGAGATAGAAGATACGATGCGAGATTTTAAGGTAAAGGTAAACATCATGTGGAATACTCAAATGCAGAAGGTTGTGAACAGTTCATTCATCGGATAGCCGGCTATAAGCGCGGGGGATTCAATATCCAGAAATAATAGCGGCATCATCAGTGGCATATCTTCCAGCCTATGGTCTAGGTATCGAAAAGCCCGACTAGGAGAGTAAAGAAGATTTAGAGACAATGTGATGTCTCGTTTGATGTTCCAAAATGATATAGGGAAATCTACGATGCAAGAAAGTTGAAAGGTGCAAGTAATATAAATAGATATGTGTAGGTCGCAGGCTATTGTATGGTGAAGCGACAAGGTTCTAGAAGACAGGAGAAAGGATAAGGACGGACGAGTGAGAAGGTATCAAAAATAGATCAGTCCTCAGGATTAAGCCCGTGTAAATAAGAAGAGCAGATGGTTTATCTAAGTTTTACAACGCTCACTATAATCTGAATGAATTCAAAGAAATCTAAGACTAATAGAATTTAGAAGAGATGGAATACTGCCCTGGTAATTAGAATGCGGGTGTAATTGTGATAGATAAAGGATGACGTTTGGGCCTTCGATTGAGTAACGATCTGATGAAGAAAAGAAAGGAATCTTATGAATTGGACATGATTAAAATACCCACGCAAGGTGAATCGCATGGGGATGCTGTGAGATACGGTTATGAAAGAATGATATCGCCAAAGGTGGATCAGTCTAATCATTTAAGATGTTCCCCGATGAAACGTGAACCCTAGCGGCGGTGTTACATAAAAGATCAAGTTATCAGTGGTAGATGGTGAATCAATAATAAATGGATGAAAGTTCAACAATATGAGATTAAATTAGACCATCAGTCTTAAGGATAAGCAACGAGAGTAATCTGGAGTTAGTTGCAGACTTCAGTAATGATAAATCAAAGAAGAGTTATGGTATAGTATGACCTACGTAGATGTGGTAAAGGTTCAGGTCTATGAAATAAGATATATCAATATTCCCAAGTTCTACTAGGTACCGAGCGAAGAACTAAAGTATACCTATAGATGCTCGGAGAGACATCTTATTATGCTATGTATATGTTTACAAAGTAAGGCCTAGAAATTGGCTAACAGTTGAAAGAAAAAAGGAGGGAAGGGATGCATAAGCGCACTTACAAGGCCAGAGTCGTACAGGATGCATGATAGAAGGTAGAAATAGTTACGAGACTAGAAGGAATCCGACCATAAATAGTAGTGTGAGAAAAAGGCCTAAAGGGGGGAATGACCTGGCCTTTGGATTTATTCATAGAACAGCTGCCTAGATGGCAAGAAGAGTAGTAAGGTATTCGTAAGAGCTATAAGTTATGATAATGATAAGTGCGTCAATCAACATTCAAACACGAATGTTCCAAAGAGGGGAATGATGTTACACCCCATGTTTCTGTACATGAAAATACGCCATAAGTAAATTGATGTAAGCTCAAAAAGGATGAAATCCATCTACAAGGCTAAGGAAGGTTTATCGAAGTATTAGGTAAGTTAGGATGAATGAGACTTTTTAATCATGATTTAAATTACTTTAACGTCATGATATGTCTATATATGATGTATGGATATAAAATATAATATTTTGAAAAAATCAGATTTAAAGTTGCGAAAAAAAACCAAGGATTTGCCTCGCAATGAAACATTTTGTGCAACACATTTCATATGTTATATAAGGTCTTTTGGGGGCACATTAATACCAAAACGAAGGTCTTGGAACCTAGTTTCCAAAGGTCCAAACCATTTATTCATACGACATCGGAGCAGAGAAA
The DNA here is from genome assembly GCA_005239505.1 of Nicotiana paniculata. Lineage (NCBI taxonomy): Eukaryota > Viridiplantae > Streptophyta > Magnoliopsida > Solanales > Solanaceae > Nicotiana > Nicotiana paniculata. Next base: position 32,465 of record ML341471.1, on the reverse strand, counting down.
TATGGATTTTCTAAAGTACGGTTTCCAAATCTCGTTGCCGCACTTCGGAGAAACTGGCAGGTTTATAGGACAAGTTGCGATGCAGTTTTTTCCCAATATATTGAGAGTTACATGGATATCTTTATATGAAATTAATACCTATGTGTCTAGTTTTCAACGTTGCAAACTGTTTGTCAATACGATATCGGAAAAAAGAGATACAAGTGTCCGAAGTGGAACAGCTCAAGCTGCCAAGCTGGAAGCTTACCCACCTGCTTGGAGAATTGAGACGGTGGGTTGTCTTGCTTACACGTTAGCGGCAAATTTGCAAGCTGTTGTCTAATTTTGGGGTCTCAAATATGAGGGGGCCCATGGGATCATCCTATTCACCGGTAACCAGTTTATCCACTCAACAACTCGTTTATGTTCTCTTGAGAAGATCCACCCAATTAATGTTTGCAAGATTTCGTAGGTTACTAAAACATGATGGTACGGTTCCAGTGAAATTATTTTGAGGAATATCAAGCTGCAGCAGTTTTGTAACATTGGCTAAAGAGGATGGAATGGAACCAGTGAAGTGATTTTCCGCTAAATGAAGTATCTGAACATTAGGGAACAAGTTGCCTATATCGGATCTGAGATTACCACCAAAGTTGTTGTAAGAAATTGATATTAATTCAAGAACGGACAAATTATACAATGAAGAAGGAAACTCCCCTGATAGTCTATTTACTGCAACTCCAATCTCTCTTAATCTAGTCAAACTCGAGATAGCCATAAACGTCAGTTTAGTCGTGTTTCAAGAAAACCGACTCAGGTATGTTAAGGCTATCCCTTCTTTCTTTTGGCATGATCCATGCGATATGAACGAAACGTGCAAATGAACAAATTCCATAAATGACTCTATTCATAGATGTATTATAGATATCTATGTTCTTGAATTTTCATGTGTCATAATATTTTATCATCTGTTCATAGATCTCAGAAAAATATTGAAGTTGAAAAGAGTTTACTTTATGATATTACTCAATGGAAAAATGGCCTTATGAAGCTCCGAAAGATTTTATTAACGTATTTTTCATGCATTGCATTCATGTGCATTGACTCATGCCCAGATGGCGTTATATACGCATATATATGTATGTATATATATGTATATGGGATATGGGAAAGGTTATGGCGTTATATACGCACCACCACCTGATCAGCTGGTATATGATGATGATGATGTTGCACACAATGGCTGAAATATGATTCAAACAGCGTTATATACGCGTATATATGTATGTATATGGGATACGGGAAAGGTTATGGCATTATATACTCACCACCACCTGATCAGCTGGTATATGATGATGATGATGTTGCACACAATGGCTGAAATATGATTCAAACAGCGTTATATACGCGTATATATGTATGTATATTCAAACGGCATTACGCGTATATATGTATGTATATGGGATACGGGAAAGGTTATGGCATTATATACTCACCACCACCTGATCAGCTGGCATACGATGATGATTTTACCCCAGTGGCCGATATGATATGATGGGATGCCCTTAGAGGCTGATGATATTAGGAAACATATACCTATGCACGACATGACATTCATACGCATATGCATGCTGCTAAAAGTGATTTATGATTTACAAAGTTATTCAGACTTACAGGAGTCATGTAGTCTATATTTCTTCCATGTTTTATGTACATTATGTGCCTTACATACTCGGTACATTATTCGTACTGACGTCCCTTTTGCCTGGGGGCACTACGTTTCATGCCCGCAGGTCCCGATAGACAGGTAGAGAGCCATCCAAGTAGGCTATCAGATCAGGGGAAGATGTTAGTGCGCTCTATTTGCTTCGGAGTCGCTTGTTTGGTTAGTATGATTTAGACGGGTATTGTTTGGTATGGCAGGACTCTATCCTGACCTTTATGAAAATTATGTATTCTTAGAGGCTTGTAGACAGATGTCGTGTACGTAAAAGACTGTACGGCCTTGTCGGCCTATGTTTTGACTTTGTAAATTATTATGTTGACCTATTAGGCTCGTATGTCACGTGTATATGATAATGTAATAAGAAAGATACGTTATGTTGGTACTTGGTCGAGTAAGGTATCGGGTGCCCGTCGCGTCCCATCGGTTTGGGTCGTGATAAACTACATCTCCCTGACAAACATTCAGGTACACAAATTTTAAAGTTACACACTTAAAATTACTGCATATTTTGATGCACAATTAAAAATATGAAAATTCTAACTGTATATAAACCTTTAGTATTTTATTGGAAGAACCGTAATTGTAAAGTATCATCGCATGGGACAACAACAGACAAACCATGCTTATTGATTATGTCAAGACGTGCTCCATCGACACGAAGCACGAACATACCTTTATAGAGAATTATCTCAACATTATATTTAGAATCCTGAAGGTAAGATTTGGACAAAAAGAAAAGGATATGTAATTGGTCGAATTGCAACTAGTAAGCCATATAGTACCAATACTTAAATATATATGCATTTCCTTCATTTATTAATTTTATTAAAATATACTAAATATTGCAGCTAATCCTAGAGAGGGAGAAAGGTATTATGAGCGGTTATTACTAAACCATCTTAGAGGAGCATTTCCATTCAAGAACTTACTCATTGTCAATGAAAGACTGTGTGATACCTTTAAAGAAGCAGCTAAGCAAAAAGGGTTAATATAATCAGATGACAACATATCAGAATGTTTGCATGAAGCTGCCCTTTTCAAAATGTCATCAGCTATTCGAAGTTTGTTTGCAACAATTCTGGTCCACTGTAACCCAACATATGTTAGAGAACTCTGGATACGTATTTTGAGGATATGTCTGAAGATTTGGCAGGATACATGATAATTCACCCACCACTCAATTGCAATGTACCCTTTACAATATTAATTATTATTTGGAGCGTATGGGCAATAGCATCAACAAATATGATCGGCCTTGCATTGATCACCAATTGCCCAAAGTTGTCACATAGGAATGCAAAGAAATTGTTGAAGAAATGTCTGTGAAAACACCTGCAGAAGATTTAGAGGTACAATCAAAATTAAATCCTGAACAAGGGAAGGCTTTCAAAACCATTTTGCATTAGGTCTATTGTGGAAGAGATAGATTTTTCTTTGTTGATGGACCTGGGAAAACTGGAAAAACATACTTATATCGAGCATTGTTGGCAATTGTCAAATCAAGAGGTATGATAGCCTTAGCAACAGTAACCAGTGGCGTAGCAGCTTCAATTTCATCAGGAGGCCGTACATCTCACTCTAGGTTTGACATTCTTCTCCAAACAAATAAAACGACCATGAAAAAAATGTCCAAACAAAATGGTATAGCCAAATTGATTAGAAAAGCAAAATTAATAATATGGGTTAAAGCGCCCATGGACAAGCGGCAAACAGTAGAAATAGTCGACATGAGCTTTAGAGATATAATGGACATTGATAAACCTTTTGGTGGAGAAGTTATGGCTTTTGCAGGAGAGTTTCGTCAGGTATTACCAGTTGTTCCAAACTCTACTAGAGAAAAATAGTCAATGCAAGCTTGGTAAAAACAAATTACTGGCCTTTGATGGAAGAATCAAAATTACCAGAAATATGAGAGCACTAACTGATCCAACATTTACTGAGTTCTCACTTCGTGTTGGCAACAGAGAAAAGCCCACAATAAGAGACAGTTTGATCCTTCTTCCTGAAAATTTGATTGTCAAGTATAATAGTGATGGTATTTCTGAATAATGCTTAACAAAATAAAATATATCCATCTCTACAACAGAATGCTAACACTGCAGAATATGTGATGGCGAGGGCTATCTTAGCAAGCAGAAATGAGCATGTTGCTAAGCTAAATAGAGGTTGATAGCTATGTTCCTAGGTGAAAGCAAAATATTTATTAGTTCTGGATCTGAAGAAGATGACACCAATAATTATTATCAAGAAGAATATCTAAATACTTTAACACCCAACGGTCTCCCCCCACATAGGTATTTTATCATATAGATTAAGATTTATAAACATATTTTGTTTATCCCCTATTTCTTTTTGTTTTATCACATGCATACACACCTGAAAGATGCAACAACACCTGACTTTCATTTTAATTTTTCATTTCTTATGCAGGTTAGTTTTGAAAGAGAACGCATACATCATGTTACTCCGGAATTTAGACCCTTCAAATGGCTTATATAACGGAACAAGAATGATATGTAGAGGTATTGACAGCAATATTTTACAAGCAGAAATTATGATTGACCGTTGTGAAACAAAGCATGTGTTTATTCCACGCATTCAGTTTTCACACCCTGAAAATGAAAGAGATCCTTTCAAGTTCATTCGGAAGCAATTTTCAGTACATTTTTGCTTTGCAATGACAATAAATAAAGCACAAGGCCAAACCATTTCCAATGTTGGATTGTATTTGCCCGAACATATATTTTCCCATGGACAAATGTACGTTGCACTATCAAGAGAGATATCAATGTCCTCAACAAAAATTCTCATCGTGACAGAACAACCGACACGTCGAAGTGAAACATATGCCATGAAAATCGTCTACAAGGAAGTGTTAGGTACGATACGACCTTATAACATGTTTAAAACGAATAACATAAGTAATTACATTATTATCTATAATGCATAACTAACTAAGTTAACTGATTTTACTTTTCAGGTTCAGACGACATCTAATCGTTGAAGTCCCATAATTAACTCATAAAATTGAAAAACCATTCTGCTTGTATTATTTCTTTACATTTTATACTACTATTACATACACATTTTAATATTATCATACATATTTTAATATTATCACTGTCATTTAAAAAAATATGTACTTGTACACGTGGGACACACATGTCCAAAAACTAGATAAAAAGCCATAAAATGAGCAAAGAAAATAATGGGCAGAAGAAACTTATAAAGTGACAAGAACCACTAAATTAAAGCCCAACTTTGTCTATTATTTAGGGCCTAAGTACTCAAGAAGTTAATGTTTTAGTGTCACGACTCGGAATTACCACCCTCGGGACCTAATGGCACCTAAAATTTCACTTGCTAGGCAGACCAATATTAGATATAGATAATAACTATTTTTAACAATTTTTAAATTAAATGATAATAATGAAACTGAATAGTCTGAAATAAGATAATAAACTAATAAGTGATGAAAATCAAATACAAATTCCGGATCTAGTGTCATGTGTACATGAGTATCTAGAATACTACAGATAAAGTCGAAAATAAGCATAACTGTTTAAATCAAAGTAAACATCTGAAAATGAAGTAGAAGCGGACTTTAGGGCTGCGGACGTCGTGCAGCTATACCTCAAGTCTCCGCTAAATAACAAGATCCGAGCTAGTCTACTGAACGCAGCTGGGATTAACTTTGGTATCTGCACAAGAAGTGCAGGGTGTAGTATGAGTACAACCAACCCCATTTACTATGTAAGTGTCGAGCCTAACCTCGACGAAGTAGAGACGAGGCTAAGGCCAGTCAGTTACATTAACCTAATAATAGAAAAGACATGAATGAAAGTAAAGCAGTTAATTCATAACGACGAACTGAAATCCACCTAACAAAGAGTCCAGAATAACAAGTCATAAAACACATCTCAATTACAGAGAAATATCCAGTCACAAGGAAATATAATATTAATCAATATGTTACGACGTGCAACCCGGTCCCACAATATCAACTTTAAACAATCTATTCCGGCACGCAACACGATCCCACCATATCATCATCTGTCAATATCATAATTTGTCCTTATTCCGCCATTTCAATCCATTACTTTTTAATTTCTATTGCAGCGTACAACCTACTCCCCAAACAATTTCAATCAGCAATACCAATTCAACAACCAAGAATTACAAGAAGTTCTACATCAAGAGAACAAATTTACGAACAATGGAGAATAACATGATAATCAAATAATCTCGGACAACTCGAAGGTCTCAACTTTACCAACTCAACGGTATTTACCAATTTAACAATTCGCACAAATGAAACTACATTATTGAAGGCAACAAATGATACGAAATTATAAGACAAACAAGGCATATGACAATTTAGATATGCAAGAAAGTAAATATATACAAGTAGTAAATAAGCATGGAATTAGGAAAGGAATGGACAATTTAATACAAGAAATATTAAATGGTAAATAGCAAATATAGCATGGAAGTCAAACAAGCATGTAGCAATTAAGGCATGTAACAAGATATACAATGAAGAAACAAAAGCATGGAAACAAGTAATACAACGGAGCATACATACTTGTCACCTCCCATATACGTCGTTTCTCATATAATGCACATAACAAAATGTTCAACGGTTCCTTATTCCCTCAAATCAAGGTAAGACTCAAGACTTACCTCAATTCGCAATCAACTCGAAGTTTGACCACGGCCTTGCCTTTTGAAAAAGCCTCTAAACCAACTATATTTAGAAAATTATTGACCAAATGATTCAAAATAAGCTTTAGACACTACCCACGAATGAAAGAGGTTCAATTTAGATCATTTTTAAAATGTCAAACGAGCCAATCTGGGGCCCGCTTGGTCAAAATCGGGTTTCAGAAAAATAACCCGATTACCCATTCACCCCGAGCCTGATTATGTAATTTGTTTTGAAATTCGACTTGAATTAGAGGTCGAAATCTCAATTTTACAAAAATCCCTAATTCTACCCAAATCCCTAATTTCTACCATGAAATTCCTAATTTGATGTTGAAATCTCATGAAATGTAATGGGTAATTGAAAACAAATTGATTAAAGTCACTAACCATTGAATTTAGGAAGAAAATCGAAAAATCTCCTCTAGGGTGTTTAGGGTTGAGAAAATATGAGAAATGATCTAAGTCTCATTTTCCCTCTTTTACCCAGCTGCGGATGTCGCAATTGCGATGTTTTGTTTGCAATGCGAACATCGCATATGCAAGAAAGGGATCGTAAATGTGAACCCTGTCTCAGGGGAATATTTATCGCAAATGCAACATTTTGGTTCGCAAATGCGAAACCACAACCTTCGCAATTGCAAAGGTTACGCAGGAATACACTAAGTGGCAAATGTGACTCTTTCTTCGCAATAGCGGGCACTGCTCATTCGCAAAAGAAAACTTTCTCCTCGCAAATGCGAGACTCCCCATTACACCCCATGCTCGTAAATGTGAACATTTTTCTACAAAATCGAGGCTCACAAATGTGAGATCTGCAGTAGAGCATCAGCAACAGTCAAGTACAACTATTCTCCAATGTCTAAAATGAATCCACAGCCTATCCGAAACTCACCCGAGCCCCTCAGGCTCCAAAACAAACATGCACACAAGTGTAATAACATCACACGAAATTGCTCGCGTAATCAAATCACCAAAATAACAACTAAATCTACCAATCAATCTTCAAAATGAATGAACTTTCAAACTGAAACTCAAGAACACTATAATCACGTTTAAGTGTCTGAATCATGTCAAATCAATTTCGAACTGAACCAAATTTTGTAGAAAAGTTTGAAATAACAATACAGAACTATTCTAAGTTTTAAAATCAAAATCCAAGCCCGTTAGCTAAGGCGTAAACTTACAATCAAACTTAGTAATTCTTCAACTTTCAAAAAAAATTTCTAGTTTTCGGTAAAATAAGTCGAAACAATTTAGGGATTTCCAAATTTGATTCAGGACATATTCCCAAGTCACAAGTCTCGATACGGACCAATCGGCACCATCAAAATACTGATCTGGTTCTATTTACACAAGATTTTGGCCATAGTAAACTCAAGTCATTTTAACGATAAAAATTCACATTTCTTAAATTTTTCACATAAAACTTTTCGAAAAAGACATAGACTGCGTATGCAAATCAAGGAATAATAAACGAATCTAATCAAGTTCTCAGAACACGAAATAGAGGATAAATCTCAAAATGACCTATCGGGTCATCACATTCTCTACCTCTAAAACAAATGTTTGTCCTAGAACGGACATAGAAGATTACCTGGACTAGTGAAAAGGTGCAAGTATCTACTCATCATATCGGACTCAGACTCCCACATAGTTGCCTTGACCGGATGACCTCTCCACTGCACTCGAACTGAATGATATCTCTTAGACCTGATCTTCCGTACTTGCGGGGCTACAGTGGCCACCGGCTCCTTCTCATAAGTCAAATACTTGTCCAATTGGACTGAGCTAAAATTTAACACATGGGACGGATCGTGATACTTTTGGAGCATGGAGACATGGAACACCGGATGAACAGCTGATAAGTTAAGTGTCAGGGCAATCATGTAGGCCACCTCACCCACTATCTCAGAAATCTCAAAGGTCGATATACCTTGGGCTCAACTTACCCTTATTCCCGAACCTCATCACACCCTTCATGGGTGAAACTCAGGACAATACCCTTTCTCCAACCATGAATGCAACATCACGAACTCTCCGATTGGCATAACTCTTCTGCCTAGACTGAGCTGTGTGGAGTCAATCGTGAATTATCTTAACCTTTTCCAATGCATCCTGAACCAAATTAGTACCCAAAAATTGAGCCTCTCCCGGCTCAAACCAACCAACTAACGAACAACGCCTCCCATATATAGCCTCATAGGGAACCATTTGAATACTCGACTATTAACTATTGTTGTAGGCAAACTCTACAAGCGGCAAGAACCGATCCTAAGAACCACCGAAATCCATAACACAAGCGCGAAGCATATCCTCCAATATATGAATGGTGAGCTCGACTGTCTGTCCGTCTGGGGTGAAATATTGTACTCAACTCGACCCGCATGCCTAACATATGGCCCTTTAGAAGTGCGAGGTGAACTGCGTACCTCGGTTAGAAATGGTGGAAACAGGCATACCATGAAAACGGACAATCTCACGGATATAGATCACAGCTAACCGCTCTCAAGAATAGGTAACTTCCACTGGAATAAAATGCACCGAATTGGTCAGCCTGTCCACAATGACCCATATCTCGTCGAACTTCTTCTGATTCTGTGGGAGCCCAACAATAAAATCCATGCTAACATGCTCTTACTTCCACTCATGAATCTCAAGCCTCTAAAGTAAAGCACTATGTCTCTGATGCTCGTACTTTACTTGCTGACAATTTAGACACTAAGCTAAATATGCAACCATATCCTTCTTCATTTTACCCCACCAATAGTGATGCCACAAGTCCTGAGACATCCTCGCGGCACCCAGATGAACGAAATATCAGGAACTGTGGGCTTCCTCAAGAATCAACTCATGAAGCCCATCCACATTGGGCACACAAATCCGACCCTGCATTTGGAAAACCCCATAATCTCCAATGGTAACCTATTTGGCATCGTCGTGTCGCACCATGTCCTTAAGGACAAGAAAATGGGGGTCGTCATACTGACGCTCTCTGATGCACTCATAAAAGAAGACCGAAATTCCGTACAAGCTAGAAAACGACTAGGCTTTGAAACATCTAAAATCACGAACTGGTTGGCCAAAGCATAAACATCTGATGCTAACAGCCTCTCTTCAACTAAAATATACGCAAGGCTACCCATACTCACAGCCTTTCTACTCAAGGCATCGGCCACCACATTGGCCTTCCCTGGATGATACAAAATGGTGATATCATAGTCTTTCAATAACTCCAACCACCTCCTCTTCCTCAAGTTGAGATCATTTTTCTTGATCAAATATTGTAGACTCCGATGATCCGTGAACACCTCATACGACACGTCCTAGAGGTAATGCCTCCAAATATTCAGTGCATGAACAACTTTAGGTCATGAACAGGATAATTCTTCTCGTAAACCTTCAAGTGTCGCGACGTGTATGCAATCACTCTGCCATCCTGCATCAATACTGCACCGAGAACAATACGAGATTCATCACAATACACCGTGTAAGATCCTGAACCTATAGGTAATACCAACGTCGGAGTTGTAGTCAATGTATTCTTGAGCTTCTGCAAACCCAACTCACACTCATCCGACCACCTGAATGGGGCGCCCTTTTAGGTCAATCTAGTTAATGGGGATGCTATGGATGAATATCCCTCCACGAACTGGCGATAATAACCCGTCAAACCCAGGAAGCTCCAAATCTCTATCGATGAAATAGGTCTAGGCCAGTTCTGAATTGCCTCAATCTTTGTAGGATCCATTTTTATGCCATCGGCCGATACAACATGCCCTAAAAATGCGACTGAGTCTAACCAAAACTCACACTTTATAAACTTGGCATATAACTGACTATCTCTCAGAGTTTGAAGTACAATCTGAAGATGCTGCTCATGCCCCTCTTGACTGCGGGAGTAGATCAAGATATCATCAATGAATATGATCACAAAAGAATCAAAGTAGGGCTTGGATACCCGGTTCATCAAATCCATGAATGCTCCTGGGGAATTTGTCAACTCAAATGACATCACTAGGAACTCATGATGCCCATACTGAGTTCGGAAAGCTGTCTTAAGGACACCTGATGCCCTAATCTTAAATTGATGGTAGCCAGATCTCAAATCAATCTTCGAAAACACATTGACACCCGGAAGCTGATCAAATAAGTCATCAATCCTCGGATTGACACCCGGAAGCTGATCAAATAAGTCATCAATCCTCGGCAATCTTGATAGTGACTTTGTTCAACTACTGATAGTCTATACACATCCTCATTGGACCATCCTTCTTCTTCATGAACAACACGGGCGCACCTCATGGAGAGACACTAGGTCTAATGAATCCCTTATCAAGCAAATCCTGCAACTGCTCCTTCAGTTCATTCAAATCAGATGACGCCATACGGTATGGTGGAATAGAAATGGGCTAAGTGCCTAGAGCCAAATCAATACAAAATTCAATATCCCTATCGGGTGGCATCCCCAGCTGATCTACGGGAAACACATCTAGAAACTCACACACAACAGGTACCGAATCCGTGGAAGGAACCTCCGCCTAGAATCACGAACATAAGCCAAATATGCTAGACAACCTTTTTTTACCATATGACGAGCCTTCACATAAGAGATAACCTTGCTAGTAGAATAGCCAAGAGTCCCCCTCCACTCTAATCAGGGCAATCCCGACGTGGAAAAGGTTACCGTCTTTGCGTGACAGTCCAATATAGAATGATAAGGTGACAACCAATCCATACCCAAAATAACATCAAAGTCCACCATATCAAGAAGTAGGAGATCTACACAAGTCTGAAGGCTCCCAATAGAAACCACACACGAGTGATAAACACGATATACAAACATAGAATCTCCCATAGGCGTGGACACATATACAGGAGCACTCAAAGAATCACGAGGCACAGTCAGTTATAAAGCAAAATAGGATGACACATAGGAATAAGTAGAGCCCGGATCAAATAGATTTGAAGCATCTCTATGGAAAATTGAAACAATGCCTGTGATGATGGCGTCAGATGACTCTACTTCGGGTCTAGTTGGGAATGCATAGAAATGAGGTTGGGCCCACCACTCTGAATTCCGCCCCTTGGGCGACCCCTAGCTGGCTGGTCTCCACCTCTAATGATCTAACCCCCGCCTTTGACTAGCTAAGCGGCTGGTAGAGCAACCGGTGCCAGTACGATGGCACGAGAACCCTACTGAGATATGTTTCTCGACAATCTATGCCAATACCTCCTTATGTGACATATTCCCCCACACTCAAAGCACCCACTCGGCAGCTGAGGATGTTGAAACAAAGACTGACCTTGACAGTCTGAATAGCCATTGTAGTAACTCTAAAGCGGTGGCGTACTGATAGTAGCTAAATGTGCACTAAATGCTGGCTGCTCAGGACGAGACCCATAAGAACCACAATTGCCCGAAGCACTGCCTAGAGAGCTAACTAAATCGGTCTATAAGGATGGCCTCTACCGAAAGAACCCCTTCCCCCAGATGAGGCACCACTGGAACCACTGAAATGATGAGGCCTATTATCATACACCGGCCCTTCTCCTGACCACGAACCATCTCGATCCGTCTAGCGATATCTATGGCCCACTAGAAAACAATGTCATCTCCAGTCTCTTTGGCCATTTGCAGCCTAATACTAAAAGTGAGCCCATCAATGAATCTCCTCACTCTCTCCCTCTCAGTAGGGAGTAAGACAATGGGATGGAGAGCTAGGTAAGACAATGGGATGGAGAGCTAGGTCCACAAATCGAGTCTCATACTGGGTGACAGTCATGCTACCCTGCTGAAGAAGCTCAAACTGCCTACGATAATCCTCTCTCAGAGTGAAAGAAATGAACTTCTCCAAAAATAGCCAAGAGAACTGATCCCAGGTAGATGTAGGTGAACCATCTAGTCTAGTCAACATATAATCTCTCCACCATCTCTCGGCAGAACTGGTCATCTGAAACACTACAAAGTCGACCCCATTGGTCTCAACTATACCCATTTAACGCAATACCTTGTGTCAACGATCCAGGTAATCTTGTGGGTCCTCGAAAAGTGCAACACTGAAATGAACAGGGAAGAGCTTAGTAAACTTATCCAACCTTTAAAAAGACTCAGAAGACATAGTAGGCCCATCACCGGCCTATGCCGCAACAATTGGCTAAACCACCCTAACTGGCTAGGCTGCTGGAGTTTGATATAGGGGATCCACCTGCTCTGGTGTGTGAGTAGTGAGAGTCTGTGCTCCTCCCTCAGCCCGAGAGACAGCTGGTTCGACCGAAAATGCACTGGTCTGGGCCACACTCTTCATAAGGCCCACCAAGCAGACTAGAGCTTCCTGAAGCACTGGAGTGGCTATGAATCCCTCCAGGACCTGAGCTGGTCCGGCGGGCACGGTCCGAGCTGGGACCTCTTCCTCGGCCTCTGGCTCGACCTCCGCCTCAACCTCTGCCCCTGGTAGTAGCTGCCACAGGGGGCTCCGGCTCCTGTCTGGTTGCTGATGTTATGTGTGTTCTCGCCATCTACGAGAGAACAAGAGTAGAATGATTCAATCATCAATGATAGAATGAAATCACACGATAGAGAAAGAAAGAAGTGATTTTTTTTGCTAAACTCCATAGTCTCGAGAAGATAAGTACAGATGTCTCTGTACCGATCCGGACTCTAATAAGCTTGCTCCTGACTCGTGAGACCTAGGCAACCTAGTTCTCTTATACCAATATTAGATATAAATATTAACCATTTTTAGTAATTTATAAATTAAATGATAACAATGAAACTGAATAGTCTTAAATAAGATAATAAACTAATAAGTGACGAAAACCAAATACAGATTCTGGATCTGGTGTCATGTGTACATGAGTGTCTAGAGTAATATAGATAAAGTCTGAAATAAGGCAAAATTGTTCGAAACAAACTAAACAACTAAAAATGAAGTAGAATGAGACTTCAGGGCTGCGGACGTCGTACAACTATACCTCAAGTCTCCACTAAATAACTGGGTCCGAGCTAGTCTACTGAACCCCGCTAGTACCAACTCCGGTATCTGTACAAGAAGTACAGAGCGTAGTATGAGTACAACCGACCCCATGTACTCTGTAAGTACCGAGCCTAACCTCGACGAAGTAGTGACGAGGCTAAGGTCGGTCACTTACATTAGTTTCATCCAATACTACTTCTTGTTGTTGTTCTTCGTCACATATTACTTGAGGCAAATCAAACTGATTAAGCAAATCATCATTTATGCGCTCCTTTCTGATAAAATTATGAACTGCAAACCATACAATAACAACATCTCTTTGAATATCAATAGGATATGGAGGCATCTTGTCCAATATAGGGAATCTTTCTTTCAGTACTCCATAAGTACACTCGATGACATTTTGAAGTTGTGCATGAGCATGATTAAACTTTTCTTCCTTAGTGACAGCACACCTACGATGATAATCTCCTAACTAATATCGAATATTATGATATGGTGCTAGAAATTCCCGAGTGTTAGGATATGTCGCATCATATAAATAGTATTTATCTGACATTAAACAAAAGAGTTAAGTGATCATATTAAAAAGATAAAGTTTCATTCAATTGTTTAAATTGTATCACTTACTATATGGGGGAAATGGAAAACCGTTTTCTGGATTAGATATAGTTTCTGTTAGAATACGTGCATCATGTGCTACCCCTTTCCATCCAGCATAAACATAAGTGAAGACCATATTAAAGTCACATATTGCCTAAATATTTTGATAACATTTACCCTTTCCTCTTCCTCTGTAAAAAATTTGTTGATTAGCTGGAACAACAACATGTACTAATGTCCTATCTAGTGCACCTATTGCTCCCTTTCAATACATAAAGTTAAGTTAAAATTAAAGAAAAAAAAATTATTTTTTGTGAAATTCTATAAAAATATATGACAAAAAATACCTTAAAAATTCTTTGTAACCTGTTATTAGCACAAGGAATATTCAGATTCGTATCAAATATAGGAGGTGTTATCATCTCATTTGCAAACTTCATCATTTCATCAAGAACCTCATGAAAGTACTTGTGAACCGTTTGCGATGAATGTTGAAATCTTCTCTTAATAACCACAAAACGCTCGTTATGTCCTATAATAGTTAAGAAAATAGCTATCTTTTCTTCGACAGATATATGTTTACTATCTGTGAGCCATTCATTGTGCCTAAAATGCTGCCATAGCCGAACATATGCATCACGTGACATGCGCATTAATTCTATACATTGTCGACTAGTGCCTGACAACAATTCTAATGTATACTTTTGACCAGATAAAGACGATGTTAAATCTTTGTTTTTTTTATCATACTCTAGTCTATAATTGTTTCTATGTCAATATAAGCACATCAACAATAATATTTGATCATCGATATCCATATCCAATCTGTTTAACAAGGAGAAATACAATAAACTATAGTAAGCATAATATGGTATATATCTTACAAACATAAAAACAGAAACAAAATAAAAGGATTATAAAATTTATTTTGTACTCATCAAGCATAACAAGACACCAAAAAGTGTATTTCACGAACAATGAAAAGAAGAAAATTGAAAAGAAATAATGAAAATGAACAGATGTATAGACAACGGATTTGTCAGTTAAATTAATTAATTAATGAGATCCTCTATAAAGAAAAAATAAACTACTTTGTCAGTTTATGTGAGCCTTCCGAAAATGAACAGTAAATGAACAGATGTATAACTCATTTCCTTAAGGGAAAATGGTCAAAAATATCCTCTACTATTGTTTATTATTTACTTGTGCCACCCGTTATATTTTTCATCAATTCTTGTTCCTGCTGTTAACAAAGTTACAAATTACCCCTAACCCTAACGTTCCTCCACTATGGCAGCTGACCTCATTAATTTTATCCATGTCAGCTTCCATGTCAGTTGCCATGTCATCAATCCCACCAAATTAAAACCCTAACATAAAGGACCCCCATTCGTCACTTCTCCACCCTTTCTCTCATCTTCTCTACCTCACCTCATACTAAAATCGCCAACCATGGCATTTCACCAGAAAATTTACAGTGGCTCACATCTTCATCTCCTTTCTCCTTCTTCATGTTTCGTCATTCAAAATGCAACCCCGTTCCGCCAAACCAGTGGAATCGGCGAAACTCGCAAAAAAGGTCACAAGGCCACCACCACTGACTACCTCTATTATTTGTCACTGGAATCGGCGAAACTCACCGAAAAAAGTCAACGAGTTCTTTCATTTTGGCTTCAATTTTTCCAATCCAAACAAAAACATTCACCAAATGGACAGATGATAACCACAACTTTCAAAATCGATATCCCTACAAACCCCAGCTAACACTTTAGCTTAAACTTCAGTTGATCAGAGTACTTAAATCATATGTTCTCGAGCTCTCTTATAAACCCTTCCATGGTGATTTTTCAATTTTTTGAACGCCAATGTTATTCTTCTCGTTTTAAGCTCCGATATTTATTTTTCCACTCCATTTCAGTAGGAATCAAATTTCAGGTTCTTGAGTCCCTTTGGAGATTTGATTTCGACGACTTAAAAATGTAGTTCAAGTCCGTTTTTCACTCAAATCCACCAAATTAGTATTTGATTCACGATTTCAAGCTCAAAACGGCAACACCACACCAATTTTCTCTATGCATAATCAACAAATTGAATGGGGTTTCAAAAAAATTTTGCACCAAAAGAAAGTAGTGGGTTTCATAATTTCATCGCAGATTCTTCAAATGAGAAGAAGAATTTGATGTTTAGCTCTAATAACAACACCAAACAATTTTTTTTGAAGGAGAGAAAAATTGAGTCACCACCTCAGTGTAATCTTTGAAGTTTAGTATAAAAATTAAATTGTGAATTTAGGAATTGTGGTGTTCTGAAGTTTGAAAACTGATGGACAATTACCATTGAGTTTGAAACAGAAAAATAACTATTGGTTTTGGAGTTTGGCTGGTTAAATTTCATTTTGGTAAACATTATCAAAAAAAAAAAAAAAATTCATGTTGGTGAATGTGATGTCTGCAATAGAAAGGTGAAGGAGAAAGAACGTAGAAAAATGAAAAAGTGTTAGGGGTGGAAGGTAGAAAAATAAAATGGATGTTGTGGGGTTTTAATTTGGTGCGACCGCTGACATGGCAGCTAAGTTGGATAAAATTGATGTAGTCAGCTACCACATGGTCAAAACGTTAGGTTAGGGGTATTTTTTCAAACTTTATTAACGGCAGAGACGAGAATGGCCGAAAAGTGTAACGAGTGGCACAAGCAACCAATAAACAATAGTAGAGGGGCAATTTTAACCCTTTCTTTAAAGCTTTATGCGTTAAAATGCAAACACTAGGTATAGCGCGGTTATTTACCGCGCTATACCTTAACGGACAAAACAGAAGTTAAAGTATAACACCCTTTAAAAGGACGTTATATGTAAAAAGGTTACTAAATTTTTTTCACCTATTTCGATCCCTTGTGTCCAAAAGAACCACACTTTAAATCTGGACTCTATTGTATCGGGATGGTCATAGATGTTTGATACATGTAATGATCGAAGATTGTAAATATCCTCCGAAACAATTGAGGTGTACACCAAATTATTTCAAACACCATCGTTATAAACAAAAATATTACAGACAATGTGGAGTAATATATTTTGGTAAAACCAGCACTTACCAGAACTAATTTTTAGAATTATACTCACTCACATTTTAGAAGTTTGTGCCCGCGTGTTTTTATGTCCTATGTGCTACGTTGGTAAAATCAAAACTATTGGTTGTTTTTTTCTCCTAATTTTATTAGCTTTAAGCTTCAAGATAAAAGCGGAAAAAAGGGGGAAAAAAAAAAGGAAATANCCCCCCCCCCCCCCCCCCTCCCCCCGCCAATCTTCTCACCCCCACCACCACATGAATGGCGTGAACCCTTGAACACACATGCATAAGCACATACTAAGAAAAATAAAAGAAAAAGAAAAAAAAAGAATAAGGCACGAGGCATGAGACTTGTAAGTTAACCTTTTATTTCATTCTCTTTTTATTATTATTTGGAAACCCTATATTTTTCTTTAAATTAGTTTGACTTAGTACTATCTAAGTTATATTCAAAGAGAAGACATTACATCAAAATTAAATTTTCGATTAGTAGCTAGATTGAAATCCTAATTCCTAACTACATATAAGAATTTGATTGGCGCAAGATTTCTAAAACAAATTTATAATTTATAATTTTAAATATGTCATAATATTTGTATGGCTATAAAATTATTTTATTAAGGATAAATAGAAAGTTTATAATTAATTTTTTTGATAAACTAAATTATTTTTAAATATAAATATATACTATTATTCTTTTTAAAATAAAAATATCATGTAAATTAAATAAAAAAAGTAAATATTTTTTATATCGTAAATACATTAAAAGTGAAACACATTTAGAAATGACAGAAACCGTTCGATTTTTGGCAGTGCACTGTGACTGTGACTGTGACCGAGTACCCACTAGTCACTATTTACTGGAGTACTCCTATTTAGTGTAGCGGTAAAAAAGTATGACAGTAAAAGCTTTTTCAGCTTTCTGAGAGAGACAGGTGAAAAGTAAAATTGACACCTTTCACCCATACAAATTTTGACACGTCTTGATTTCTGGTAGATGAATAACATGGCTACTACCAGGGCTGTTCATTTGGATCGGATATCTAAAATCTGAACTGATTCCTTTAATTTCCGATTTTGAATTTCGGATTGTGTTTATTAAAATTTCGAATCATAGGTATAATTTTAATACGATCCAATTCGATCCGAAATTCAAAATTATTAGGACATGTATAAATACTAAACTTTAATTCGGATAATTAGTACTTCCTTTACATTTTCCTTCAAGTTATTACATTTACAATTGACGGATTTAGTTATATTAACGCCATAGTATTCTCATAATTGCATAAACATGAATTTTTCTTACTGTATTGCCTCTTTTACAAAGAAAATATACATATGAGTTTGCAATTTTGAGGCATAATAATCCGATCCGAAATTCAAAAATCCGATCCGCTCCTAACTTTAAAATCCGATCCAATCCGATATTAATTCGGATCGGATTCAGATTGCATTTTTTAGAATCCGAAATTTGAAAATCCGATCTGAAATGTCCTAAATATGTTCCGATCTGATCCATGCAAAGCCCTAGCTACGGCGATCTAACTTTACCGTTGGAGCATTTGCCAATTAAAACCTACGGGAAGAAATAAAATACTCCCCCCGTTTCACAATTTATGTGAACTCATTTTACTTGGTAAAATGAGGCACGTATATTTTATGTAGCTATAAATCATTGCATAAAGGTAAATTATTTTCAAATAAGGAAAGTGGTACTTATGGTGTAAAATGAGGCACGTATATTTTGTGTAGCTATAAATTATTGCATAAACGTAAATTATTTCCAAATAAGGAAAGTGATCATTCTTTTTGGCACGGACTAAAACAGAAATAAGTTCACATAAATTAAAACGGAAGGAGTACTATTTTATTACTAATGGGTAATTTAAAAATAAAATTAAAATTTATAAAAAGAATTCAAAAAAAAGATGGTGATATTTGAAGATAAGTTTTACAAGTAGGTTTTCAATCTATAACTTGACAAAAGACAAAGTTTGATAATTTAGAAAGTGAATAAAGTTTTTGCTGCGTATTTGTGATACTAGGGACCTGTTTGTCCATATAATTCTTTTTTTTTTCAAAACTCATTGTAGACAATAAAATTGCATCGAGAAAATAAAATCAGGACCGAAAAATATTGCAACAATCGTAGTATTTGATTTCAAATAATATGAATGTACAATCTCTACTAATCCTCTGATTCTACTTTTCTAGTGTGAATTCAAGGGCCTTTGAGCTTGATCTTGAATTTGAATTTGATTTATCCGTCGCGAACATTTTGATTGTTGCCACGAATTGTATCACGAACAAGTAGCCTTGATCTTGAACGCCTTGCATTTGATTTGACTTCGTTCTTGATCTTGAATACTTGAATTGTTCTTCGTTCTTGAGCTTGGACTTGATTTCTTGAACTTGAACTTGATTGCTTGAAGCTTGAAACTTGTAGAGAAATTTGCAGCGTTTGATCCACCAGCTCTCTCTTGCTTCTTGTTATAACTTCTGGTGTCTTTTCTGAGTTATGAAGACCCCTATTTATAGTGTGGAAGGGAATAGTTATGATAAGAACAAACTCTTTTCGACCAATCAAATTGAAGTGTGACATGGCCGCATTTGATTGGCCAGAACATGTCACTTGCACACGTAGCGTGATTTCATTGGCCTTTTGATGTGACTTGGCATGCTTTGTCATTTTGACACGTGGCATGATTTCCTTTCCGCTTGACTTGGCGTGCCACGTCATTTGACACGTGGGCATCAATTTGGGCCTCTAGGAAAATGGAATATTGGGCTTAATGAAGTGGGCTCATCATTTGTAGCCCATTAGATTATGACTTATTTATTTAATCCATATATATTGGACCTATATAATTAATTCATTTATATATTAGCCCATAATATTTATTTGGATTAATATATCTTGAATTTAATATGTAGTCCAAATTAATTTATTGATTTAATTCCAATAAAATTTATATGCCTACAAATGCCCCCACTTCAAGATTTACTTGAGGTGTGAATTTAATAAACCTCAAGGCGAGGCTTGAAGTACCGGTGAATGATCCTCGGATCAACTTACCTCAAAACATGTATTTTTGTGATTCATTTGTATTATGCTAGCTGCTTAAAATAATCTGACTATGAGGCTTATAAGTCAGTACATTTCTTAGAAAGGAACAAAGCTTAGCCATACATTGGTACTTGAATCCAATATTACTTGGAGATGACAATTTTTCATAATTTTAGAAAAATGCATCTACGTGATCACAGTTTGTACCCTTTTTAAAAGTGTTTTCCTTGTTTAGTGAATTTTGGTGTCGACGTTACATGATTAAAGGGACAACTATGGATTATTGATTCCCCGTTGTAAATAAACTACTGTCGCCGCCAACCAAATCCAAATCCCCTTCAGAGACGGATTATACAAAACCAAATCCTTTTTGAATACCTTCTCCTAGTTCGCGTTAGTATCGAACAATTGCAGTTTCTTTCCCACCTCGACATTTAGCTCTCAATAGTCACCTTATGATATCTATAAATACCGCAAATCCTTCATTCAATTAGTACCAATTTCAGTACCAATTTCAATGTTTGCTCAAATTGCTTTGAGTATACTTTTAACGGCTTGGAGGCATTGACGTGAAGATAATTTTCTTTTTTGTGCTTTTCTTTCTTTATTATCATTTTGGCTTTTTGTAGGTCAAACAAGAAGGATTTGTTCTTGTTTAACAAGATAATCCATGCATGATGGACACAATCTTAGGGCGTGAGGGGATGGGTACACATCCTTGCCCGAATATCGGAAATATTTCTATAAAAAATGGCCCGACTACCGGAGAGATTTCTCTAAAAAATGGCCCGACTACCGGAGAGATTACTTTCAATTTGGCCCGACTACTGGAGAGATTACTCTCAATTTGGCCCGACTACTGGAGAGATTACTCTCAAAATGTCCCGATTATCAGAGAGATTACTCTCAATTTAGCCCGACTACTGGAGATATTACTCTCAATGTGTCCCGACTACCGGAGGCCATTTTACTCATTTAGACCTTTGCGCTTATTTTTATATTCTTGATTTGGACTTTGATGAACCCCTCCCCCCCCCCCCCTCCTTTTTTTTTCTTGCAGCCCGAGAGATGGAAAGTTTTAGAGACTATACCTCACCTTCCTCCAAACTTAGATATCTCATAATCGAGACTGAAGATGACATAGAACAAACGAAGCTTTTGGTTCACGCCCCGCAAGCTGGCCGGTACGCAGCCTCATGGCCTTCTTTGAGAAACTCCCTTCATGTAGAAAACTGGACCTTAGAGCACAAGTCAACTTCTAATCCATTGTCCAAGATGTGGTCTCTCCGAGCGCCAATCCATCGCCACGTAAACATTTCTAGCACCTTTCCAAGCTTAGGACGTCGCATAATTCAAGGCGAAGTACGTTGGAGAAGCACAACAACATTCGAGGGCGAGTATCGTCATATTCCAGGATATTGGTAATGGGCTGAAGATGTACTTGGTGGAATCCAACAAACCCTGAGTACAACAAAAATTTATGATGCTGTCTATGCTTCACTTTTCACTTATGATCGAAACTCGAACATTTTGCAAGCATTTTGTGAGGCTTGGTGACCCAAGACGAACACGCTTCTTACATCAGCTGTAGAACTATCTATCTCTCTTTGGGACTTACATATCCTTGGAGGTCTGCCCATTGTGGGTTCTCCGTATGAGAAGTGGTACCTGAGACAAGAGACCTTATTGGTTTGGACGAAAAACAGATGAGATTTATCCTCGATCTTACGAGTATTTATTTGTTTCCTTCCATTACCTTAAGGAAGGTACGGGTGCTAACCAAAAGGTCTCTTTCAGCAAGTGGACAAATTTTTGGTATACAAAGACTTTAATATATAAACCCGCCCCACTACGAAAGGAAAAGAAATCTGCACGCCTAAAGTCGACACATAATCCTAATGGAGTCATTCCCGAGACAACGAGGTGGTCGAGCGATCAAGAAGTTATATTCTCTAAGCTTAGGGTGAGGGCTGACAAGAAAGATTAAACTTATGTAGCAACATTCTTATCAATTTGGCTATGTGCCTTTGTGTTTCCCAAGGCAGAAAATTTCATTCGTCCCGAGACTTTTAAGATGGCAAGCACGATGGCAGGCGGGTGAAAGATTAGCCTTGCGATCCCAGTTTTGGCGAGTATTTATAATGGTTTGAATAAGATTTCATGTTCTTCCCAACTTGATCAGGTCAAAGTTTGTTTTCCCATTCATTATGTTTACGGCTGGCTTGCACATTACTTCAAAACCCATTATCCACTTGCTAAGGGTCCGTCTGTCCCTTTGATGGTGGCATACTCAGGAGAGGGAGCTGCGAGGTACTTTGACGGGAAGGATGCGAGGAAACACATCCACACTGGGGAGGATATAGTTTGGACACCAACAATGTTAACCAATTCTCGTCCTTATTATTATGTGGATAACGATGCCCCTGAAGAGTTGGAGTCAAATTATTTCATGAGCTTACGTTTTAGTTACCTCCCTTCGAGGTATGGTAACTCATTTATCATCGAGCCCTATAGGCCACATCGGTTTGGTCGTCAATTTGGGTTTTACCAGAACGTCCCCGGTTTTTTGGAGAATGATATCCGTAACGCCTTACTAGATGAATGACTCAGATTTTGGAGGATTTGTTCGTTGTATCGGTCAATGTCACGCGCGGTTTTTCCCCAAACGGGCGATCCTGTGGAGACGCCTTTCTCCACCAATTATATGTCTTGGTGGGAGAAAGCGCATGTGAAGTTTCTCGAGAATAATTTACAAGCTTTGGTAGACAATGTTGGGCTAAAGTCTACTATTCCTTTAGGAGGTGAAGACCAAGGTGTTGGAAAAACTCTCCCAAAAGTTAAAGAGCCACGTACTCCAATCCCAAAAGTAGCTACACATTATAAGAAAAGGAAGCTTAAACCCTCCAAGGCGGCTTTGAAAGAGGTGGTGTGCACTTCAGCGGATTTAGAGAAGCACCCTTCAGTTCTTTCATTTAGCACGCAAGTTCCTCAAGATACAAGTCAGAGTACCAATGAAGATCGAAATTGGAAAAGGAAACGGCATAACCCAGTAGACATCATAGAGGTTCCAAGTGTTGATAGTCCCTCAAGAACGCCTACAGCTTGTAACAAGGAGGTATAAATACAATCACCTTGCCCTTTTTTTTAACGGACGAATGGCTCTTAAAAAAATATTCACTTTCTTTGCCTTTTCCTTATGCAGTTAAATGTCATTGGGCATCCGGTGGTATCCCCACATGACCAGCCGCAAGTGAGTGATGAATCTATTGGAGGGCCTACGTC
This sequence comes from Nicotiana paniculata, assembly GCA_005239505.1. Lineage (NCBI taxonomy): Eukaryota > Viridiplantae > Streptophyta > Magnoliopsida > Solanales > Solanaceae > Nicotiana > Nicotiana paniculata. Next base: position 9,056 of record ML341471.1, on the reverse strand, counting down.
TAAAGTGAAGTCACCTTCAAATGCATCATCTCTTCCTCATGACAGAGCCCTAAACCAACAAACTCTAAATGAGATAACCCGCATTCTACTGATGACAAATACAGCAATATCTATTTTTGAAGGAAAGAGCATTCTCTTTAATCGTAAAAAGGAATTTGTCTTGGGACTTTGGGAGGATATTTGCAATACTCTCCAAGACTCGTGCAGAACTGCTCTCATCTTATAGGGAGCAAATTACTAAGATTTTTGAGGATCTGAAAAAGGCGAATATTTCAGATCTTTCTTTATTAGAGTGTTTATTAGATTCTCTTTTCGAGCTTGCTGCCTCATATGTCCCAGAGCGATCCAATTTGGCTGAGAAGACTAGTCAAGATGAGAAGCTGGAGATGATTTCCAAAGATAAGGAGCGTCTCGAATCGTTCAAACTTGAAGCAAGTGAGAAAGTCAAGAAAGTTTCCTTTAGTGAAAAGAAACTGAAGAGAGTTGTGAAGAGATTGCAGACATTACAACAAGAGAGGGAGAACCTCGAAGGTGTTGTAGAAGCGACTCAAAAAGAGGTTGAAGAGGTTCAGGCAAAAGTTTCAGTTGCCGAGACTGAGGTTTCTTCATGTGACAACGTAAATTTGCTGACTGATGAAGATTCGGCCAATTTGGAGGAGAAGAAGAAGAACCTGGAGACTGGCTGTAAAGAATTGATCAACTACAAGTTTTGTTTAGATTAGGCTATTAGAATTATCTCTCCTTTTATCCTTATGTTAGGTTGGCCTAGTGGATATTTATTTCATCTTAAATCAGATTGCTTCTCTTTTGCTTTACATTGCCCGACATTTATCTTGGTTGCATTATTTTCAGCTTTACGTACTCGTAATGAAAGATTCATATCTTGTCGTGGGAGAGTCCAAATAATGAACCGTTTGATTTCTCAAAGATTAGACTTCAATATATAAAACATATCCAAAACATAGAATCAAACACCTTTCTGAATCAACCCAAATAATGTTTTGAAACCAACTTTAGATTTCGCCACGTTAAAAATTTCATATTTGCGTGTAGAAAAGTCGAAATTATGAACCGTTTAATTTCATAGAAAATAGACTTCAAAATCTAAGACATATCCAAAATTCGGAATTAAATACTTTGAGAATCATCCCAGATATTATTTTGAATCTAGCTTTAGTTTATGTCACGTCGATGATTTCAGATTTGCACAACTTCACCAAAATATTTGTATCTTGATGTAGGAATGTCGAAATCACGAACCGTTTAATTTCATGGAAACTAACCTAAAAATATAAGACATATCCAAAATTAGGAATCAAACACATTGAGAATCGTCCCAGATATTATTTTGAAGCTAACTTCAAATTCTGTCACGTCGACGATTTCAGATTTGCACAACTTCACCAAAATATTTGTATCTTGATGTAGGAATGTCGAAATCACGAACCGTTTAATTTCATGGAAACTAAACCTCAAAATATAAGACATATCCAAATTTTGGAATCAAACACATTGAGAATCGTCCCAGATATTATTTTGAAGCTAACTTTAAATTCTGTCACGTCGACGATTTCAGATTCGCACAAATTTTCAACCTAGCAGACCTTTTTTTTTTTCTGGAGCGTACGCAGTTTAGACTCATGCGGGCTAGGAGTAACATGCAGTTTATGCTCATGCGTTAAGGAGCGTTGCAACTTCAAGGATAATACTTCTTCAAAAACTTGCCATTGATAGGGGTGATTCTCAATCTATCTGCATCAACCAGCTTGTAAGCCCCACTTGAATAAGCTTCTTGCACGAGATATGAACCATCCCCATTTTGAAGTGAGCTTCCCCACAGGTTTGTGGGAAGTAATAATGGGTCTTCTTATGGCAAGGACTTGATCTCCTACTTGAAAGGATCTCGGGCGAACTCTTTTATTGAAGGCACGAGACACTCGAGCTTGATAGCATTCAAGACTTTGTTGAGCTTCTAGCCTCTTCTCATAAAGAGCCTCCAACTCTGCTAATCGAAGTCGATCATTTTCTTCATCAGTGATCCCTTCTTGAATAGCCAGTCATAATGAAGGTATTTGACGCTCAAGTGGCAAAACGGCTTCGACTCTATAAACGAGTGAATACAGAGTTGCTTGTGTTGGCATGCGGTGAGTCATCCTATATGACCATAGAGATTCTTCCATACGGTCATTCCAATCTTGTTTGGATTTGGAGGCGACTTTCAGCAGGTTGAATAGAGTTTTGTTGAATGCCCCAGCTAGACCATTGGCGGCAGCATTGTACATCGAAGAGTTATGTTGCTTGAAGCCAAAGAGATCACAAATCTTGTTCATCAACTGATTATCAAATGGATTTCCATTATCCGTTATTATGTAGCGAGGAATGCCAAATCGATAGATTATGTTTACTCGGATGAAACTTGCAACATTTCCTTCTTTACCTCCTTAAGAGCAACAGTTGTGGCCCATTTCGAGAAGTAGTCAGTTGCAGCCTAGATGTATAAGTTCCCACCAGAAGACTTTGGCAGTGGTCCCACAACATCCAATCCCCAAGCGTCAAACGGCCAGGATGCAACAGTCGGGTGAAACACTTCAGGAGGTTGATGAATAAAATTCGCATGGAATTGACAAGTCTTGCATCTTCGAGCGTAGTCCAAGCAATCTTTTACCATCGTTGGCCAATAATATCCCATCATTTTTATATGGAAGTGGAGCTTTGGTCCAGACTGGTGCGACCCACATACCCAGAATGTGCCTCTTGCAAAGCTTGGAGCGCTTCTTCTTCCCCTAAGCATCGCAAGAGTACTCCATCGAATGACCTTATGTATAGAGTGTCTTTGTAGTAAAGGAAGCGAGGTGCACGATGACGGATTTCAGTCCTTCTCCTCGGATTTTCTGGAAGTATCACATAACATAAGTAGTCGATAATGGGTTGTCGCCATTCTTCTTTCTCAACTTCAGAAACAACTACAAGATGCTTGAGTTCATTTTCTTCACCTTCAACCTCATTCGGTGGTGGTACTACCCATTTTTGGCCGACAGTAACTTGCGCTTGATCAGATAGGGTTAATGATGAAGCTAGGGCAGCTAAAGCATCAGCCTTCTTATTTTCTTTCCTTGGCACATGCTGAATAGTCACATCACCGAGCCACCCCATTAACTTTTTAGCGTAATCATGATAAGGGCGTAGTTTGGGATTCTTAACCTCGTAGCTACCCAAAGCCGATTGACCACTAATAGGGAGTCACTAAAGACTTGCAACTGAAATTGCTTCATATCAACAGCCATTTCAAGCCCAACTATTAATGCTTGATACTCAGCAACATTGTTGGAACAGAGTTGTGTCAAGGTGAAGGAGTAGGGCAAGACTTCACCTTGGGAGGTGACGAATACTACGCCAGCACCAGCTCCTCCACGATGCGCAACACCATCAAAGTACATCTTCCATGGAGGTTGAACTTCAATGACCATTGCGTCCTCATCAGGTAGTTCGTCAGTTAGCTCCTAGTCATCAGGTATTGGATGATCTGCCAATAAGTCTATCAATGCTTGTCCTTTTACAGCCTTTTGAGGGATGTACAAAATCTCTAATTGTTGAAATTGGAGATACCATCTCGCTATTCTATCACTAAGAACAGGTTTTGACATCACGAACTTGATGGAATTTGCTTTGGAAACAATGCGGACAACATGAGCTTGAAAGTAGTGCTTCAACTTTTGAATTGAGAAGAGTAGCGCCAAACACAGCTTTTCAATTGGCGAATAATTCAGCTCATTTGGTGTCATCATCCTGCTCAAGTAGTAAAGGGAGTTTTCTTTCCCCTCACTATTTTCTTGGGCCAACAGTGCTCCAATAGACCTTTCTTACGCCACAATGTATAGTATCAATGGCTTTCCAGGTATATGAGCTGCTAAAACTGGAGGCTTCATCAAGTAGGCTTTGATACTTTCGAAGGAGTTGCTACAAACTTGGTCCCACTTGAAAGGAACGCCTTTCTTCATGAGGAGAATAAATGGTTGGCACCTTCCAACTAGGTTCGAGATGAATCTCCTAAGGTATTCTAGCTTTCCTTGGAGACTTTTCAATTCATGAATATCCCGAGGCTCAGGCATTTTCAAAATAGCAACCACTTTGGCTTGATCAATTTTGATCCCTCGATGTCGGACAATGAAACCAAGGAACTTTCCAGAAGTAACTCCAAAGGCACATTTCAATGGGTTCATCCTAAGTTGGTACCTCCGGAGCAACTCAAATACCATTCTCAAGTATTTCAAGTGGTCACCCTTCTTTCTTGATTTTACCACCAAGTCGTCAACATAGCATTCAACATTCTTGTGGAGAAGATGGTCGAAATATTCTGCATAGCCCTTTGGTAAGTAGCACCAGCGTTCTTCAAGCCAAAAGTCATCACCTTGTAGCAATATATACCCTTGGGGGTGCGAAATGCAGTAAGCTCTTCATCTTTTGGTGCCATGCAAATTTGGTTATAGCCCGACGAACCGTCCATGAAAGAAATTGCCTCTTAACCAGTAGTAGCATCGATCATCAGCTCTGGAATAGGAAGCGGGAATTCATCTTTGGGACTTGCATTGGTGAGATCCCTGAAGTCAACACATACTCGAATCTGGCCATTCTTATTCCTTACAAGGACAATACTTGAAACCCATGTTGGGTATTTAACTTCCATAATAAATCCATCTTCAATGAGTTTGTTAACTTCGGTTTCAATCAGGGGAACCAAGTCCGGCCTAAAGCGCCTTTGAGCTTGCTTAACAGGACGAGCGCCATTCTTGACCGCAAGGTGATGGACTGCCACTTTGGGGTCCAAGCCAGGCATCTCTTTGTAACTCCAAGCAAATACATCCCTAAACTCGTTGAGTAACTCAATATAAGTGCTTTCTTCATCAACTCCTAGTAAAGCACTTAGGTAGGTGGGTCTTGGTTCTTCATCAGTGCCAAGGTTAATTTCTTTTAAAGAATCAACTATTACCTTCACCCCTTCTTCAAGTTCTGGGGGAGCATCTTTCGCATCTTCATCTTCTTGAGGGTCCCCATTGTTGATGGATATGTGATAACATGGTGAAACATCCTCCAATTCTGCATTATCCTCCATGGAAGATGGAACACTATTCTCGCCTTCTATAGTGACATGATACGAAGAACCCACACTTTCTTCGACGTCATCATGTTCTTTAGTGTAGACTAAACTGTATGGCTTCACCTTCAGTACTTCATAACAAGAAACCATGACTTTTTTTTGTCGCCTCATTCTAGAAGGAACCAAACTTAGGAAATCTTTAGAGATCTTCTGAATTTTGGGCGAAACGGGTGTTCTTGTATTTAGATAATTTCCCGAGAACTTATTCCCCTTCTTTAATGGACTCAATCTCTCAAATACGGAAGTTCTCACAGCTGATTTTCCAAGTCTGTCAAAAACACAAGTCTTGTTAGAAGCGGCAAATTCATCTTCTACAGTGATGTGATTGCTACTCACCCTTCTGATTGAGATGCGTACTGGAGACAGTTGCTTGTATCCCAAACCTTCTCGTGGTTGCCTCGTTGCAGCTTCTGATGGAAGTTTCCCTAACTTTGAAGGCTCATCGGGATTGTATCCAGCTTTCGCAAATAACTTGTAAGCGTTAGGATCAAAACCTTCATCTGTTCTCTTTGTAGGGAGTGCCACATTCTACAAACGATTTTGAGCTACAAACCCTGCAAACGGCTTTGAGGACAACTTTACTTCCTCAATTCGTTTTACCGAAAGAGTTAACTCCTTTAGTGTGTTGGTTTGGAGATTAGATGATTCGCCCTCGTCTTTCTTCCTTTTAGGGACGTATTGGAGCTTAGGACTTAATTTCTTGCCATGAGATGCAATATCCCCTCTATGAGATTTATTCACGTTGGGTTGTACCTCCTCAGTAACAGCTTTGGCTTTACCAATAGTTACCTCAGCTCTTTTAGCTATAGGCTCGTCATTCTTGCTTTTTATGCCATCATCAACTTTTAGCTCCTTCACAATGTGGTTCTTCAAGTAGAACTTTGCATCAGCGAAGTGTGACTCTGCCTCGGTGAATGGTGCATCATCGGCAACTATCGTCTTCTCGACTCCACCCTCGTAGTATTTTAAACATTGATGGTAGGTAGACGGAACTGCCTTATTCTCATGTATCCAAGGCCTTCCAAGCAAGACATTGTATGAAGTCTTCGCATCGATCACATGCATACATGCACTTGATTGCATATCTTCAATCGTGATTCCCAGCCTGATCGCGCCTATGGCTCTTTGCCCCCCTTGGTTGAATCCTTGGATCATCACACGACTTTCTAAGAGTTCGTTCATCAGAATACCAAGTTGTTTCACAGTGTGAATTGGCAAAATGTTCACTGAGGATCCTCCATCAACGAAAATTCGGTTTACCCTTTCATCACGCATATAGCCAACCAGGTACAATGGGCGGTTATGAGGTGTCACCTAGCAGAAGATCGTCATTTGTGAATGTGACTTTTTCTTCACAAGCATTGACTTCTTGAGGAGTGGACTCGATGAGCTTTTCCGAAGATGGTGCCAATGGTAGATCATCACTCTCTTCTTTCCCTTCGTTAGTATGGTAACAAGAGGCATCAATACCCCTATGGGAAATCTTCGTGCGGAACCAACTTGGTACAAACTCCTCCAAGGTCACTGCATGTCGTGGCTTTTGAGGGTGGTGCACCTCCACTTTCGCTTTCTTTAAGTGCTTAACTGGGTTCCATCTCCCTAATCTTATTACTACCATTTTTCTTGTTGGTTTTTCTACTGATTATTTTCGTGGGTTCTTTTTGGGGCGCCTACGACGAGTCACCAACGTCCAACCTCCATCGTCTTCAGGTTGATCGTCTTCAACTTTGTGGTTTTCCAGTAGTTCTTCATCTTTACTTTCTTTTAAACCGCATAATTCATCCGGACTGAATGAGCCAAAGGTGATAGAAACTTGGTTTGTGCTTGCCTTCTCATCTTCACGCACCATCTTCTTTTCGCGAGCCAAGTCCATAACTTTGTCCTTGAAGACAAAGCACTTCTCTAGAGGATGGCTCACGAGTCGATGGTACTTGCAGTAATTTGGGTCATTTGTTCTCCCAGCTTCATTTGGCCGCTTCATCTCCGGAAGCTCAATGAGATTTAACTCGAGGAGTTCTTCAAAAATAGCCGGCACATCATAATCCAGAAATGGGTACTCTTTCTCTTGCATTTCTCTTAGAGTCAACTTTCCACTTGGATTGTCTTGAAACAGAGTGGATCTCGTACTCTTCTTCTTACTCACTTTCGTCGCGAACCTCGCAGGCGATGTGTTGACATTCATAGCTTCTTTATTTTCGGATCTTGGTACAAACTTGCTCCATTTTTTGACTTCTTGCTTGTCATTCCCTTTGCGAGGTTCATAGATGGGAACCTTTCATTTCCGGCGGAGGCCATGCTCAACTCCATGTCATGGGCCGATTTGCAAGTTCTTCAAATGTGCTAGGCTTGATACCTTGAAAGATGTAACGCAATACCCAATGCATACCTTGGATGCACATCTCTATGCCAGAGGCTTCACTAAGCCTGTCTTTACAGTTGAGGCTTGCATTCCTCCAATGATTGATAAAGTCGACAACTGGTTCACTCTTCCGTTGACGAGTGTTTTTGAGTTCTATCATACTCACAATACGTCTCGTGCTATAAAAGCGATTGAGGAATTCTTGTTCTAATTGATCCCAACTATCAACAGATCCAGCCTCGAGGTCCGTGTACCAATCAAAAGCATTTCCTTTGAATGAGCGGACAAACTGCTTGACGAGGTAATCTCCATAAGTTCCAGCATTGTTGCATGTCTCAACGAAGTGCGCCACATGTTGCTTTGGATTGCCTTTTCCATCAATCTGTTGAAATTTTGGAGGTTGATATCCAGCAGGCATCTTCAACATATCAATCCTTGCAGTGTACGGCTTCGCCTATGTAAGGGAAGACTTGGTAGCAACTTCGTACTTACTCTTGATAGTTCCTTCGATGAACTCCTTTAGTTGATCGATTGGAATCATCCCTTCAGACGAGATAGGGATATCCTTATTGGATGCAACTTGTCTTGGGGGAGTTTCAATCTCTTGAACTTCTGGGAGCTTGCCAGGTGCATGGGTAGATTCTTCTTCCATCAAGATTCCCACCCTGTCTGTTAGCTTTTCAATTCTAGCATCTTGATATTGCATGCATTTGGTCAAGCTAGCGATCGCTTCCGTCAGGTTTGCCAACTGCTCCTCCACAGATGAAGTGCTTGTCACCATGGCTTGCACTATTGTTGTGGACGATGGAGAGTAGCACCGATTTTCACACAGATTGATCCTTGATTGGCTCACGCTCTGTGGTATAAGTGGGAAGGATCCATCACTTGAAGTGTCATCATCTTCCTTCACAGAAGAGTGCTTGGATCCGGAGAGGTCAAGCAGAGCAAGAGTCTTCTTGATCTTTTCAGTAACATCGCTTCCTCATTGCGGTGCATTTATGGAAGATCTTGCTCTTTTTGAGGATGAAGATCCCAAAACAGGGGTAGATGCGGACGGCACTTGGGGTGCTTGTTGTCCTAACGAGCTTGCTTTGCTCCTCGTAACTAGCCCAAAGCTTCCAAAGGTAACTTCGAGTATGTTTTCCACATCAGCATAGAATCTGGAATTAGCAGCCTTGGCGGAAGATGGACTGGAGTTGATTTTCTTGGAAGCCATTTCGTTGTTCTTGAACTTTGGTGATTGAAAGATGAGAGGTAGAGATTGTCCCACCGGGCGTGCCAGAATTTGTAGACAATAAATTTGCGTCGAGAAAATAAAATCAGGACCGAAAAATATTGCAACAATCGTAGTATTTGATTTCAAATAATATGAGTGTACAATCTCTATTAATCCTCTTATTCTACTTTTCTAGTAAGAATTCAAGGGCCTTTGAGCTTGATCTTGAATTTGAATTTGATTTATCCGTCGCGAACACTTTTATTGTTGCCACGAATTTTATCACGAACAAGTAGCCTTGATCTTGAACGCCTTGTATTTGATTT